>JBAGKK010043382.1:0-10408 GCA_037177015.1 Euceroptres primus | reverse complement strand
ATAATTTCTCTATCTCCATAATAGGAGATATTTCCACATTAAATAAACGTTCAAAGAAAGGTTGAAATTTGAGACTTTTGTCTGGAATTTTGGATTCTTAATTAACCTAATTTGATTGACAAAAAGAATTATGAAAACGCTAGTTTCGGAGTTGAAAAAAATAAATATAGATGACAAGTAAGTAGTAAATTATTTCCAATATTTTTTTTTGTTGATAATATTTCAATCTTGCAACGCGTATTTATCTTCAGTTTATGAAAGTTATTTTGGGTTGTGAGTTAATGGAATTTTCATCAAATTAATTTCCTCTAAATATTTATTTCACGTTAGAGAGACCGAACAGGATACAAGATTGTTGACTACTTCCATGGGAAATGATTCCACAACAATGTAAGTTTAATTTTTTTTTATTGAAATCAAAATTTTAAATAAAAATATTAATGGAGTAAACTTCCATTGAGATCTTTAAAATGCAGTGGTTTTTTTTTAAATAACAAAACTTATTGTTAATATTTCTATATTTTAAAATTTTTTTATTTATTTTATGGATATCGAAGAAGAAGAACTAGAAGAAAGATCCTGCAAAAAATGGAAAAAAGCGAAGTAGGAAAAGAAAGCGAAATCCAAAAGAATGGTATCAGAATGTACGTAAACGATTAAGGCAATCGGGCAAGAAATATGAAACGACAAAAAAAAGCGACTTTCGTCCAGAATTAACAAAGTTATAAAACAGAAAGGAAAGAAATAGGACTCAACAGAAAAAAGAACACATCGATTTCAAGAAAAATTATCTTCTTTCTATGATGAAATACTTGTCTGAGATTGATGAAGAGTTTTATATATCGCTTTTATTTTATATATATTTATTTTATATATCGCTTTTTAAGTAATTTAATTCTTTTAATTTTTACTGTACGTTCAAAATGTTTAATCGTAAAAATAAATGCTTTATATTTATAGTGAAATGCTTTGTGATATATTTTATGAAAACAATTATAGATGCAATTATAGATATAGAAGAATTATAGACAGAATTATAATAAAAAAGTTCTATAAAATAATAAAATAATTCGAACTGCAACTTTTTTGTATAAAAACGTATAAAAATTTTTTCAGTACAGATATTAGTTATAGTTGAATTGATGCTAACAATAATTTTGTATTTAAAAAATAATTTAGTTAATTAAAATAATTCTGATAACATAAGTTTGCCTTGTGATAAACATTTTCAAAAACATTTTTCAGCATCTATTTAACCTCAAAAGTAATTATCAGAATAATGCTGAAAAGTTAATAATTCTGAAATTATTTAATTAAATCAAGTATCAAAAACAATAAAATATTGTAAATCACCTTTTTAATCAACTTTTTACTACAAATTTTCATTGTAAATAGTCTAATTATAAGCATTGTGTGATATGGGGTACAGAAAAAATTAATTTTTTTAATAGTCTATTTATAAGCATTGTTTGATATGGAGTACTGTAATTCTGAGAAAAAATTAATTTTTTGAATCTCATATTTCGTCGTGTCAAAAACCGACTTTCAAGATCTGCTGAAGTGCATTCATAATAACAGTAAAATTTGTGCTAATATGTTCTTGATCACGCATTATTTTTAACTGATAGACTTATTTTTACATTTAAATACATTTTAATAGAGTTAAATACAGTTAAACTTTGAACCTCATTTTCTCAGTTTGGCAGTTGAGGGACATGGCGTACTATAATTCTGAGATGACGATTTATTATAAATTTCATTAGTTGTAATTTGCATTTAATCTAGTTTCTATTTTCTCGAATTTTCATGTGCCATAATGTGCATGTAACATAAATTTTATTCTTCAAAGGGGAAGTTTCAGTTAGTGAAAGCGGCGCTCCACAAAATAGGCGCGAAATTTAAATTGGACCAATCAAAATTCAGATCAAGTATATGTGATTGGTGCAATTTAAATTTCGCGCCTATTTGTGCAGCGCCACCTTCACTAATCGGAACTTCCCTTATGAAGAATAAGATGTATGTTACATGCACATTATGGCACACGGTGATTCAGGAAAATGGAAATTAGGTTAAATGCAAATTAGGTCGAATGAAATTTATGACAAGTGGTGTTTCGGAAAATTAAAAATGATGAAAAACGGTAATTCGGAAAAATAAAAATAAGGGCAAATGGTAAATCGGAAAATTAAAAATTATAAAAAATCGTACTTCGGAAGAACAAAAATCATGAAAAATAGTAATTCGGAAAAATAAAAATAATGGCATTTCATTCGGAAAAATGAAAATCATAAAAAAACGGTGATTCGGAAAATTAAAAATTATAGCAAATAGTAATTTGGAAGAATACAAATTATGACAAACGGTAACTCTGAAGAATACAAATTATGACAAACGGTAATCCGGAAGTATACAAATTATAACAAACGGTAATTCGGAAGAATACAAATTATCACCAACGGTAATTCGGAAAAATAAAAATTATGACCAATGAAAATTCGGAAGAATAAAAATTTTGACAAATGGTAATTCGGAAGAATAGAAATTATAGAGAGCAGTAATTCTGAGGATAAAAATTTTTGACAAAATAGTCATTCGAAAGAATAGAAATTATGAAGAAAGGTAATTCGGAAGAATAAAAATGATGGAAAATCGTTATTTGGAAAAATAAAAATTAGGATAATTTGGAAAAATAAAACTTAGATACATTGTCAATTAGGATAAATAAAAATTATTAGTAGATTCTTTTTTGGTCAAACGAATTTAGGTAAAATAATCGTTAGGGAAAATAGAATTTGGGGAATGTTCATGCGCCCCGTTAAAATAGTTTTGTTATTCGTTTTGTGATGACTGTGTTTAGGTTGGAAATTCGTTTTTGTTTTTAAAGAAAGAGATTTAATTGCAGCATGAGGGCACTGTAGTTTTCAAAAGTACTCTTCCTTTGATTTGCTCAACACGAGGTAGAAGCTCGTTAGCTTCGCTTTTAGGGCGAGACACGAGCACCACCTTTCATCTTCGCGAAACAGACAACGCTGATTAGCGAGATGGTAAGGACCACTCGTGATTAGACAGATGCTGAGAACAATTCCATTATTCAGTTTTCCTTCACAGAAGAAAGTAGCACTAGACGAGAAACTTTGAAACTTTTCAATTCATTTTATACCTTTAGAAATCCCTGGAGAAAACAATTACATTTTTGTTATTTAATTTTATTCTGATGATGCAAACACTTTTGACTAAACTCAGAGCTGCCAACGAGTCATTTTTTCCCTTTTGACCACTTGTTTTAGAAGAGATCACTTTTAATCACTTTTCCTGAATTTAGTCACATTTCCACTTTTTGTTTTAAATTGCAGTCAGTTTTTTAGTTGAAAATAGAAGTAATTTTTTTAACTTCTTTCTCCGATGAAACTTATTGCCATGCTGACATGTGACTTTGTCACATTCTGAAAGTTTATAATTCGAAAATCTTCAAAAATCTGCAAAAGACTCCCAAAATTTCCTAAAATTCGACAAAATCTTTAGAACTTATTTGAAATCTATTAAAATTCTTCAGAAAATTCTCACACTATCTCATAGTCTTCCAGAATTCTCCAGACTCTTTCAAGATTCTTAAAAATTTTCCATAATTTTCAAACAAAATATCGAATTTGTTAGAATTCTCTAGAATTTCAGACTGATCTATAATCTTTCTCAGAATCTTCTCAGAATTTTTAGATTCTTCTCAGAATCTTTCTAAGATTCCTCCAAAATCAACAAAAGACTCTCAAAACTTTCTCAAATCTTTTAGAATCTTCAAAACTTATCTGAAATCTCTAAAAATTCTTCAAATTATTCGAGACTGTTCCAGAATCTTCTGTAATCTTCTGAATTTTTCCATAATCTTTTATAGTTTTTTGGGTTTTGCTATAATAATCTTATAAAGTCTTAAAGAATATTCTAAAATTCTTGAATATTCTACAAAATATGCTACAGGATTCCAGAATATTCTGGAATCCTCAACGATATTCTGAACCTCAGAATTTCCAGAAATCTGCAGATCATTTAGAGCCCTCTAAAATCTGCAAAAAGACTCCCATAATCTTGAATAATAATCTCATAATCATTGAATAAATAATAATAATCTCATAATCAGAATCTTTCTAAAAAACCGCTGCCAAGAAGTTTGGGTGCGTTCATTCTATGGTGTATTTCAATTGTGATCATTTCATGAAAACTGAGCTTCCTCATAGAGAATTGTTTATTTACACTTTATATACAATATGCAACTTAACTTTGGTTTAAAAAATCAACTTTATAAATTGCAACCATACTTTCGATTACTCAATTATTTCCGGAAAATGATTTATTCTTCTATTTAATATGATTTGGAAAAAATATCTTCTCATTAACATTATATCTTTAGAATAATTTATTAGTGAAGGATTTTTATTCAGTACTATTCATGTAACAAAAGCTGCTACATAAACCACTAACTATCTGAACATCATTTTGGAAAATAGGATTCAGGACGTTGTAAATTTAATGTTGAAATGGTTATAAAATTTGAAGTAATTCTGATAATTTCTAAAAATTTATCAAGTGAAACATAGTCCCACGACTTTTTCCCAAAAGCGTTCAATTTAATCTGGTTTAACAAATTATCACTTATTTTTATAATTTCTTTACTATTTAATTTCTTTATTTTGTCATCTATTTTTATTGCATGATTATTTTTGTTTATTAATTTACTATCAAAAATATTTACATTATCTCTAGATAAATTGGTTACATCATTTACTTCGATCGTATTATTATTTTCGGTTATTGCTTCATTATTTGAAAATTTTACATCTTCCACTTTTCTATTTTTATTCAAGTCTGTATTTGAAATACCGATAAAAATAGGTTTATAGTCTGAGAAATCACTTTCATAAACTCCTGATGTAAAATCATCCATATCATTTGATAAAAAAATTACATCAATTTGTGTATTAAAATTTGTTGTTGAAATACTTACAGGAATTCTTCTTTTAAACTCAAGTAAATTTTAATTTTTGTACATATATTTTAGAATCTAATTTATCGAATTCACATACAAATACATTAATTAAACTTTTAATCTATAAATTTAGTATGGATGACAAAAATAAAAATTTTGAAATTGTAAACTTTTCTTATGGATTAAAAAAATATATAATTTAATATCTTCTTGATCGGCTACTCTTCTTTATTGTTCTTTTTGTTCTTGATTTATTTTATAGACTTTTTAGGATCCGAAATATTTCTGTTTCCATATTTTCGGATTCCAAAATATATTTTCTATCGCACATATTTTCGTAAGGCAATTTCATTTCATAAGCATTAATATAATCCTCTTCAGAAATATCTTCTGTAAATTGAAAGAAACTGAGGGGAAAACATCTTTTTTTTTAACCGGCAGGAAAATAGGAAATCATACAACATTTGTTAAAAAAAACCTTAATATTATATTATAAATTATATATTTGTGTTATTTTATCAAAATAATGTAAGAATCATAAGTATTACCATAAATATAAATCGAACCCATTTATGGCTCTTTTTTATTTTTTGTTATTATGGTGATTCATTGGCAAACTTTTTTCCTTTTCAAATTTTGAAGATCGAATATATTTTGACTTATTTTTTTACCTGTCTGGTAAAGAAAATGGCTTGGAGAAATATAAAATAAGAAGGTTAAGATTTTAATGATAGTCATAAATAAATGAAAAGCAAAACAAAAAGAATTACAAATCCATAGATGTATATCATGACTGTACTTATAGAAGGTTTTAAAATAGGTCATAATCTCTTAGACATTATACGCCATATTTCGTAGGAGTAGTCAATATCAACAAATTTTTAAAATTAAGAAAGTTTTCATCTTACAAACGTTAGACAAAACAAACTTTTCCATATTCATAATTAAATTTGCTCATAGAAGTTTTTTGAATACATCAATCAATTTGTCTCAACAAAGTGAACAAAGTATATTCTTACAATGTTATTGTATCACTAAAATTTTTTTAAAAATACTGAAAAACAAAAAACTAAAAAATCAAAAAATGTTCTCAGAATAAATTTCTTTTTAGAAGTAGTTATCATTTTATCAAATTATATATAATAAATACTACCTCTTGCTTAAAAAAATTTGGTTTATAGAGACTTCTATTAATTTCAAATCTGAGATAAGAATTATTGAAAATTTTGAATTTTTAGACTTTAGTTTTTGAAATATCAAGAAATTGACTAAATCAACCTATATCTGTTGCATTAAAAAAAGATGTATTTCATAAAACTCTACGTATGAAATTTTTTTTCATCAATATAATCAAAATTGAAAAAATTCACATCTAAAACGATTTTTGAGAACATTTCAAAATTAAAAAAAAATATTTCTCCTTATCTGATCCGACTTTTAATTTTATCAATTATGGGCATCAATTGGAACTACAATTCTACTAAATTTCGTGACCCTAGCTCAAATGGTTTTAGAGTTATTATTGAAAAAGTAATTATGACACACACACACGCACGCACGCGCGGACATTTTTTAAAAACCTTATTTTCGGACTCCTGAGGTCGAATTATATCAAGAAATGTCGAAAAATTTAAATAGAACATTTTCATCGATACAAAACTTCCTCTATGAAGAAGTAATTCTATGGACTTTTGGAAAATCTAGAAAAAAAATCTGGAATTGACTAGAACATTTTAGAAGCTTATGCCAGAATTCAAAAGATTTTTGAGGCTTCTAAAAGATTCTGAAACGGGGTAAAATATTTTCGAAAATTCTAATGAATTTTGGGGCGTGTTTGAAAATTTTACAATATTTTAGGAGACTCTGAAAATTCTGGGTATCTCTGTAAGAGTTCAAAAGGTTCTGGAAGATTTTAGAAGGTCCTCGAAAATGTTTCAGGATTTTAGAAGACTTTGGAAGAATCAAGAAGCCTCTGGAAGATTCTAAAAAATTCAACAAAAAAACCTAGAAAATTCTAAAGGATTTCAAAGGATTTCAGAAGATTGAACAAATCTACAAGTATTAGGAAAATTTAAAATAGGTATTCTAGACAATTCTGAAAGGTTGTCGAAAGTTATAGAAGATTTCATGAAGGATTTTATATTTAGAGGTTTCGAAAGATTTGGAAAGTCTTGATTTATGAAGTATTTTTTAGAGTCTAGACAGGAATCGGATTTTTGAGGATTTTTTGTAAGATTCTGGAGAATTGCAATAGACTTATTTAGAAAATTTTATTCGTTAAAAAGTTAAAAATGCATCAATTTCATAATCAAGAGGCAATTCGGAAATCTAACCGAAAAGTTGGTCACTTTTTGTCCACTTTCGGTCACTTTTTTTGTGAAAAAAATGCTCAATTTTTCTACTTTTTTTCTTTACAGGTTGGCAGGCCTGTAAATATACATATGTTAATTTAGTAAAATTATAGAAATAATAGAAACTAGTGAAAAAATTACTAATTGTGTCAAGCCTGAGGTGATTAATACTAATGCAAACATTTTTCTTCTTACCCTCGCTTGGTTTTTGAGACAAAAAAATGATTCAATGCTGTCCCAAAACCAGAACCTGTCGCAGACATTTACATTGCACTTGACGTTGCAGTAGAGATTTCTCCTATTCTAATGTTTGTCCTTTCCTTGTTTCCGCAATCCGGTCAGTAGAATCGACGAAAATGAAACGTCAACTGCAGTTTAGATTTTACTTGTTTGTTCTAACTTTTAAAGCAATTTCACTGTGTCCACAACTCTAAATTTGTATTTAAATCACTCGGAATTTTTAGAGATACTTTAATGAAATTTCATCTGTACGCAATAAAGCAAAATATCATTTAATTATTTAATTAATTCATTAGCAAATTTTCTGATTAAAGCTTGAGGAAAGGGTAAATTTATTTTAAACTTCCCCCTCCGAACAGTCAAGCTAAAAGTTAATCAAATATTTATTATCAATAAAGATTATTATTTTTATTATCAAGGAAAATCAACTGACATTTATAATTTTGAAATGAAAACCGAGAAAGATTCTGCACTTTTTATTGATATGGTTTTAGTTAGGAAATTTTACAGTTATTCATATTGCTTGATCTGCAGTAATTTATCTTGACTTACAGTTATTCATCTTGCCAGTCTGGATCTAACTTTAATAGCTAAATTAAATTAAATTTGGCAAATTAAATCCTAACTTTGCGTAATAAAGAAAAATATTATTTAATTATTTTATTGATTCAGTAGCAACTATTCTGACTAAAACTTGAGGGAAAAGGTAAATTTATTTTAAACTTCCCCCTCCGTGCAGTCAAGCTCAAAATTAATCAAATCTTTACATTGATTTATAAAATTCAGGAAAATAGACTGGAAATAATAATTTTGAAATGAATATAGAGAAAGATTCTGTACGTTTTTATTGAAATGGTTTTATTTAGGAAATTTTACAGTTATTCACCTTGCGAATTAGTCTTGATTTAACTTTAGTGGCCAAATTCAATTAGATTTGGAAATTTTATATGATCATTAGAAGACGAGATATTTTGATTGAATTTTTACCCGAAGCTTCTTGGAGTTCAGTAACCTTTCAGAAAACCCTTGGAATGTTTTCTTCAACTGCTTTATTTTTCCCATGAAATAATTATCATCTTGACATTTAATTAGACGTAATTACAGTTACACATTGTATGATTTCGCAACATAAGTGGTTTGATAAAGGGGCACTTTATTTATAGTCCATCGTTAAGTCACAGCTGAAGTATGTGCTTGAAAAAAGTTTGGCGAGAAGTAAATCCTTTCGTGGCAAGTATTATTGACTTGGTTGCGGTGTTAATTAGAAACTCGACGTAAGCGCAGGCAAGCAGTTTCTCCTTGCACCGCCATTCGCTGTGGCTGCGACGGAACCCTTGTAATTGTGGCTTGTATTCTCTATCGTGTAGAGATAGGGGGTAGCTTGGATTCTCCGAGAAACTGAGGAGAGACTAAAACATATTTATTAGAACACGAGAACGCCAGAAGAATGGAACATATTTTTGTCTGCGTAACAAACGAGTTATAAAAATGACCTCATAATGAAGAAAAACGGATTGATAAAGTTAACGAAAATTAATTCAATTTATTATTGACGTAAAATAAAGTTTAGAGCTTTATTCTGCCATCCAAAGTAAAAATAATAGGTAAGTGACATTGTCGCTTATGTCGACTTTTCCATTGCTAGGTTTAAGAGAATAACCCTAAGTCACAAAGTCACCTATCTTTTTACTTTGGACGGCAGTATTGGGAAATGAATTTGTACTAGAGCGAGTTTCAATGAATATTATGTTTCAGCAAGGAAAGATTGTTTTGTTGAACTCGATGGTTGAAATTGACTTTCGATAAAGTTCAAACATCAATAGAATCCGAATTTACTCAATATAGTTATTTGTCTTTGCAATTAGCAAATTAGATTTTATTTAGAGGTGTGCAGCTGTCCGATCGAATTGTCTGTACAAATTGGTACCTTTTTGGCCACATTTAGAACACTGAATTTTTCTAAATTGAGTTTAATTCTAGAAGAAATTGAAGCTTCTAAGCTCTCTTCGAATGCAAGATTTCTCTAAATCGATATTACTCAGTTGGTTTTGAAACTAAATCCATTTGAAATAACGCCGATCTCCGATCAAATTTAAAATTCGATCTTGGATCGAAAATTCGATCTTGGATCGAAAATTCGATTTTGGATCGAATTTTGAATTCGATCGGAGATCGGCGTTATTTCAAATAGATTTAATTTCAAAACCAACTAAGTAATATAGATTTAGAAAAATCTTACATTCGAAGAGAGCTTAGAAGCTTCAATTTCTTCTAGAATTAAACTCAATTTCGAAAAATTCAGTGTTCTAAACGTGGCCAAAAAGGTACAAATTTACACTGACAATTCGATGGGACGGATACACACCTCTAATTTTATTATCAGAATTATTCCAGTTCTGTATTTTTTTTATTCTCATCATATACATAATATACATTTTTTACGATAAATTTTTTTACAATGTGAGTAAAAAACAGCATTTGAATACGATTTTGTTTTAGGGTTCGGGTTTTGTTTTATTTTGTTTTAGGGTAAATAACACTAAAGGGTAATTAACATTAGGTTTTAGGGTAAATAACACTAAAAGCAAGGATTCATTTTATTTTTGTAAAGCTCATATGACGTAATATACATTTTTTGACAATGTGAGTAAAAAACAGCAATTGAATACGATTTTGTTTTACACTCAGAAAAAAGTTTGTTTGAATCAAACAAAAAAATTTGTTTGATATCATTTTAATGAAAGAAACAAATTTTTTGTTTCAATTAACAAATCATTTATTTCATTTTAATATATGAAAAATATCTACCTTATTAATCGAAACAAATAATTTTGTTGGT
>JBAGKK010043371.1:0-10409 GCA_037177015.1 Euceroptres primus | reverse complement strand
CTCTTTTAGTGTCCTAAAATGAAGGTCAAGTTCGTTAGCCAGCCATTTTTAATAAAAATTCAAAAAATCACAGCATTCTGAAAATTTTTGGGACTACTTTTTTTTGCAATTTACAAATTCGATGTATAGATGTTTATAGTACTCAGAAATAAGAACAATTTATTCTTATGACATTTTTTAATAAAATAAAAATTATCAGACTTATAGCATTTTCAAAATTCAAAAAAGCAAAAGAAAATTAAGATTTTGAGGCAAACAACGCATGATATGAAAAAAAGTCAAGAGAAGAAAAACATTTCTTTTTGAAAGCTCTACAATATTGGCGTCACAACTTTTTGAATTTAAAAAAATTAAAAATTCACATTTTCCCGCCAAAAAACGTGAGCTTTGAATAAATATTCAATAGAAAAATTACTGGTCTTAAATAGATCTACAAATTTTCTGTTGACCATTTTTGGATAGGATAAGCAGTTTTCGTTTTAATCTTAAAAATTTTGTTAAAAAATTAAAAAATTCAATTTCCTCGCCAAAAAACATGTGCTCGCACACCCGAAGGGGGCCGGGCAGATTTTTTTTTGTAGAATAAGCCTAAAATATCATTCTACAGACTCCTTTGTATCATATTTTTCAAACTGACAAAAATTATTATCTCTTATAAAAAATTTTTAATAATAAATACACATTTTGACTACTTTTCTATGAATAAGCTTAATTATTTTTGTAGAATCAACTCAAAAAGTTTTGATAAAGATTTCTTGCGGTCACATTGTTCACACTGAAAAAACTGTGAATTATATTAACAATTTTTATAAACAAATGCATTTGCTTTTAAAAATTGTTATTGTAAGTTTATAATTTTTGACAGTTTGCAAAATATGACAGCAAGGAGTCTGTGCAAAGGTATTTAAGGCCGATTCCATAAAAAATTAAGCCTTTTCATGCGAGAGTGGTCAATATGTGCATTTTTAAATCAAAATTAATACTTTTTGAAAGTTATTACATTAATTGAAGATTTTTTTTAATGCATTTGAAAATCTTGATGAAAATGGTACATCTGAATAGTTACCAATAACGAACACTTAACATTGTTGTTATATAAAAAATTTTGCTTTGGTGGAAGGGAATTTTCTGCAGTAACTCGTTATATATGAACGTCTTACGCTCATTTATAAAAAAAAGCTATCAAAAATTTGATTAAACTTTTTGAAACCGGTTCTCTAAATTTTGCAATTGTAAATATTATTAAGGGTATACCAGTGAAAATCATGCCATTTTAAAAACAAATTACACCGTACTTTTTCCTTTCTTGAAAAGAAATAATTTTAGACATTTTTCAGCACAATTTAATTTTTGAAACGCTCCTAGCTATCTTTAAATTTTATTTCTTCAAAAAGTGAAAAAATACTTAAATATTTTTCCAAGGGGTAAGTCCTAAAAATTTGCTTGAACTTTTAAAAAATGGTTCTCTAAATTTTTCAACTTCAATTGCTTTAAAAATTTGAATGCTTAAAATTACGTTCATTTAAAAAAAAAATGACCGGTATTTTATATTGCTTCGATACAATTTTTTTATGACTCACAAATAATAAAACTTCTTGCAACACCTGCAAAAAATATTTAAACAAAAAAATAAAAATACGTGGTATTTTTCTCGACGAAGGCATCAGATTTTGAATAGGAAGCAGGAAAAAAATTTATATCCATTTTTCGTAGGCACCCTGATATTTATGAATAAAATTAAAATATATATTTCTTAATTTTCATATTAACTGAAGCGACTTTTCCTTCTGTTTCTTGTTTTAGTTCAAAGAACTTGGAGTCAGGAACCTGGTGAGTAAAAATACTTCATTTCGCTTTAGAATATATGTAAATTAAAAGCTTTAATTACTGAACTTTGTGTAAATTCCTTGTGTATAGTTTAATTTCAAAATGCTTCATATTTTGTGATAAAATTATTTTTGTCTCCTTTAAGAGGGGCTAATTTTTGGTTTATACGGAAAGATATGTGCAGATATATACTCTGGACAGTTATTAAACAGTTTTAAGTTGAGTTAAGTTAAGTTTAAGTTTAAAAATTTCAGCAGTGAAAGATTATGACAGTTCAGATAATAATTCCGGTGATGAAAAACCAGAAGTTATGAAACATGATCTGCCTGTTAAACTTTTATGGAAAAATTCAACTCTTGAAGTTTCTCCGGGGCAAATAATAATTTTGCCGTGTGAAACTATGAATGGAGGTAAAATTTTCTTAAAATCTAAAGTCGAAAAAGCTAGGTTGCATCAATCTGAATAGTTTATAATACAAAAATACCAAGTTACAAACTGACGAATTTGGTAAAAATAAATTAAATATTTCGCTCAATGGGCAAAGTTTCCAAGAGCAGCAGAAATAAATTTTATTTCCTAGAATCTAGCAAAAGATTTCCAATTGTGTTTAGTTTATTTCAAAACTCATGTGTAACTTTGTTTTCCAAAAAATCCATTAAGAATCTGGTTTTGAGGAAATACAAATTCCGACTTGAGATATTATTACTATCATGGCCATATATCAGTTTTTAAAAATAAAGCTAGTGAAAATACAATTATAAGGACTAATAATAACTCCCTGGTAATTAAAAATGCTAGAGTTGAAGATACTATCACATACTGATGTGAAATTAATGACGATCTTAAAATAAAATACAATGTTCGAGTTAGTGATAAGCCTAAAAAACTGAGAATATTCCCTAACCAAGAAGTCATAATCAAGGAAACAGAAAACGTGAATTTAAGCTGTAGCATTTCTAATGATCAAGATCCTATTTCACTCAACTGGTTTCATCGAGTGAGTATTTTTCCGTTTTAAATATTCCGGATCAAATTTTGATTAAAGTAGAGTATTCCAATTTTTTGCGCCTTTCATTTTCAAATCGAAATATCCGTAAATTATAAATTATTTCTTTCACACAAGAGAACTCTTGCCTACTGAAAATATTTTTCTCACAATATTCGAGCTTATTGATGATTGTGCAAATTCTAAATTTAAGCATGTATTCTTTGCTTGTTTTCTGCATCTTGACAGCCATTTTTAAAACTTCAGCTGCTTATCTTCATGCTAAATTAACGGCAAATTATTTTGCGTTGATTATGTTTGTCATTATTTAATTATATAAAATAGATTTTTTCATTTCAGACTGAAGTATTAAAATCGATAAAAAAAAATACAATCGCACAGCCGAATTGAACATAAAAGATTCTTTCGAACACGATGCTGGTTATTACCAGTGTCTTGCAGATTTTGGACTCGACAAAGAAAGTTTTTTTAATTTTGTCAATGTAACAATAAAACGTAATCTACCTGTCGAAAACAGCTAAGTTGCATCGATCTGAATAGTTTATAATACAAAAATATCAAGTTACAAATTGACGAATTTGGTAAAAGTATATTAAATATTTTACACACTGATAAAGCTTCCAAGAGCAGCAGAAATAAATTTTATTTCCTAGAATCAAGCAAAATATTTTCCATTGTCTTAAGTTTATTTTAACACTCATTATTGAACTTTGCTTAACAGAAGATGCATTAATTAGCTGGTTTCGAGAAAATACAAATTCCGGGTTCAAAGATTATTATTATTTTGGCGATATACCAGTTAAGAAAAAAATCTGCATTGCTTTGAATAACATAGCAAAAAATTCAAATGCCCATAAATTCGTAGAAATTTCTTTCCACAAATCGCAAAAATACGTATGGCCTAATTTCCTCTAACAAACATAATATTTTGTCCCCTAAAGATCTGCGACTTCAAGTGTAGAACCTGCCTGTTTTGAAATTGATTCGGCCATCCAATTTTATAAGAATTCAATTAACAGTTCTTATGGTTTGAATAAAAAAACAGAATGAATTAAAACATATTTTAAAAGCCTAAATAATTTTTTTTAAAAGTAAACTTTTGGGCAATACATTTTCGAATTTATGTATTGAAATAAGAAACTAAAACGTTATTGCTCTGTATGCAAAAGCGAGATAAAGTGACAAAACAATAAAAAATGCTTAAAATATGTACACTCTTATGCACTTTTTCTATTTTAATAGCTTTTCATTATCTAGTACGTTTCAAAATTTTATTAGAGCGTTTTTATGAACTATTATAAAATACCTCTCATTTTTACGATTATATCTCTTCTTTTCAAACAAACAATTTTATTACTTTTGACCTAGAGAGATGCCAACGTGTAATGTGATTGATTCTTTACGTGAACTGAGTTATTTATTTTTGGAATAACTAAATGAGAATTTTTTCAAATAGACTCTAACTATTTATTTCTAACGTAGTGAAATCTAGTTTCTATTTTATAATAACTTTTTTCTGTCGAGAACAAATTTATTGCATCAAATTATTTTAATAAAGTAGAAGTGCAAATGCTCTCGAATCACTTAATTTAAAAATCAATTAAATTAGGCCGTAAAATAGAAAAAAGCTTTTAAGCTAAATTAGAAATAAAAAAGTTAGGGTTTATTTTTAAAGAAATATTTTTTTGCTCGTTATTCCAAAAATAAGTGAATAAGTTCACATAAAAAATGTTTCACATCACACGTTAACTTATCAGAAAATCATAATAATAAAATAGTTTTAAAAATTCAAAAATTCATAAATTTTATAAATTCAAAAATTCAAAAATTTTATAAATTAAAAAATATAAATATTAATATAAAAAAATATTTTTGTATCGGTTTATAAAATGCTCTAATAAAATTTTAGAACACTTTAAATAATGAAAATCTATTGTAATTTTAGGTAATAAAAATACATAGAAGCATAGATATTTCAACAAGTTTTATTTCGGTTTGGCTTTATCTGACTTATGCATATAGAGCAGTAATTTTTTTCTTTCTTATATAAACAAATTAATTCAAAATTTAATTTAAAAAGTTTCTACTTTTGAACTTTGATCATTCCTGTAAACTGCGTCAGAGAAATTAATTAATTCCTTTTAATGCACGTTAGAAAATAAATTAATTGTTAGTTTGACATGATTTTAATGACATGAAAGTAATTCTTTTTTTTTTTAATTCTAGGGTCCCAGATTTCCTGATTTATATCAATACATCATGATGGTTTTTTTTAAATGTGTTCAAAAATTATATTTTTTAAATTCAAAATTTAAGCAGCTAGCGGCTTGCTATAATTTATTTAATTAACTATTTAAATATGCTTAATATCTTACATAATCGTATTGTTAAATGAATTAATCAATTTAAAAAATTGAAAAACAAATAAACTAATATTCTTCTAGAAATGGAATTTATTAAAAATATATTTTTTTATAAAAATAAAACAGAAGCTTAGTTTTAAAAAAATTATTAAAGGATTACATATATTGTTTTAAATTCAAAATGCCTTCAATTATTGTAGCAGTTTATCTGACAGGCCTTCTTCTGGGTTTACATTTCTCGCCACAATTCACAGCGTCACTTTTGGTCGTTTCTTGATGTTCCTCAGCGCATTAAAAATATTACAACGTCGTTCAGTCGTACCTTAACTTTTGCTTGAAACACATCAATATGGGTCTCCAAATAATCAAAGGAATTAGCTTCATTTTTATAATCGTCTTAGTGTCAGCTAGTAAGAGTCCTTCAATCTTTTTTAGAAATTAATTTTGTATCATATATTTTAATTTTGGGCATTTTCAAAATCTGAGGCATCTGACTGACTCAAATTTACAATAAGATATCGCACAGTGGAAAAAAGTAAATTTTTTGGACAAAAATCGTTAATTCTTAACGGATTTTGGTAATTTTTTTTAAATGAACGAAAGGCTTCTAGATATAACTGGTAACTGCGGCAAGTTCACTTCGAGTAAAGCAAAATTTTTTATTTAACAACAAAGTTGAATTTTTGTTGGTAACTTTTCGGACGTACCATTTATTTTTAGATTTTCCAATTTATTAAAAAAAGGTCTTTGATCAATGTTATAACTATCTAGCAATATATTCTAGGTTGGCAGAGTAAGAAAAAAAATTGTTTATAATGTCATCAGCAAATTAATATTAAGCTGCAGATTTGACAAAAATGTAAAATTTTTAATAATTCAAAAAGCTCCGATTTATTTCATTGGCCACTTCTCCCAAAAAGTGGAAATTCGGCATTTTTCAACCGCAGTTGCTTTTTTCTATTGTACTGATATTTTTAGTTGATTGTGCGGTCTGCTAAATGTTTTTTTGTAACAAGGAGACGCTTATCAAATATCCAGAGTAAAGAAAAGTGGAAATTTTTAATAACTGGTAAAAATTTTTAATAACTTTTTCAAAATAGAGTCAAAATTTGTCAACTGGTCACCTGATTTTTGACTAAATGTCGCAACTTAGAAATTTTTATATGAATGGAAGCTTGTGACTATAAAAAAGACCCTTTGGCGGTTTTTAGGATTTATCCACCGATCATCATGTATTAGTCAGATTGGTTAATTTTCGGTTTTTTAAATAACAAATAAGTAAACAAATAATCATATTTATGTGTTCTACACACGTAAATTCGTAACTTTTCTTGTTGTTCTGTGCATAAGATATTCACGAAATAGAATATTTAAAAAAATTGGGGAATTCGTCAGTTTTAACGATGGAAAATAGATTTTCCTGGCACGGCGCACGCCTTACTAGCGCGCTTGTACCGGCACGAACCAGCATGCGTGGTACGCCGACGCAAAAACCAAATGAAAAACATGTGTTTAAAGAAATGAATATTGCTTCGCAGTGTACATATGGTTCATATCATTGTCACTTTATTATCGTCTCAATTCCAAGTACTTAAGGTTTTTCTCAGCCAGAAAATTGTGTTTGTGCACTGAATTCTAATCCGTTTTGTTATTTCAAACTTTAGGCGATTTTGTGGTCATGTATATTCATGTGTAGAACACATAAATATAATTATTTGTTCATTTGTTTGTTATTAAAAAACCGAAAATTTAACAATCTGACTAAGACATGATGATCGTTTAATAAATCCTTTACTAAGTAATGTTGACGCAAAATTTTAAACTTTAATCTGCAATGGTTCAGGAGTAATTAATTTCTAAAAAAAAAAGTGCACTGTTTATTGATTGCTTGAGAACTTCTTCAAAAATCGATATTTTATTAAACCGCCGTGGTGTCTTTTTTATAGTCAAAAGCTTTCCATTCATTTAAAAATTTCCAAATTTCTACATCAAGTCGAAAATCAGGTGACCAGTTGAGAAATTCTGACTCAATAGTGGAAAATTGGCACTTTTGCAACCGATTTCATACCTTTTTCTAAGTCAACTGATATTTTTAGTTGATTCTGCGTTCCAGTAAAAGTTTTTTGGTAACAATAAGACTCTTGTCGAACATCCCGAGCAAAGAAAAGTGGAAATTTTTAATAATTGGGAAAGCCCTGATTTAGTTCGTGAGCCGCTTTTTCCAAAAGGTGGAAATTTGGCATTTCTGCAACCGTTGTTGCTTTTTTCTAAGTTTATTGATATTTTTAATTGATTCTGCGGTTCGGTAAATGTTTTTTTGTAACACGGAGACTTTGAGCAAACATCTGGAGCAAAGAAAAGTAAAATTTTCAATTTTCAATTTTCCTTTTTAAAATTAATGCTTTTATTATTTTGACCTTCAGGGAAGCCAACATGTGATGTGATTCATTCTTTACGTGAACTTAATTATTTATTTGTATAATAAGTAAATAAGAATTTTTTTAAACATACTCTTACTATTTATAATTTAATTATTTTTTGCCGTTCTTTTTTAGTATATTACATTAATTTTAGTTGTTTTTGGTTTTTTACGACTATTAATACAAGCCATACTAGCCAAAAATAGCATTCCTTCAAAAACATCGAAGGATGTCATCTATTCGCTTGGTTGACCAATTACAGGTTCCGAAAATTTTCACTTGCGTGCTGCGATAGGTGAATTAGTTAAAGCACCTTTCATGAGAAGAGGTGTCGGTTCAAATCCGGCTTGCAGTGATATTTTTGTGAACTTGTTTTTCGCGTTTAAAAAATTAGTTTATGAAAAGAATTTTCATCAAGAGGTCGATATAGCAGATATCTGCATAAATTGTCTCCTCTGATAAAATAAAATTTGTATTAATAGACGTAAACGGCCAAAAACAACTAAAATTTATGTAATCTTACCATTAATTTCTAAAGTAGCCAAATCTATTTTCTATTTTATAATAACTTTTTTTTGACGAGTAAAAATTTATTGTATCAAATTATTTTAATTAAATAGAAGTGCAAAATACTTTCGACTAACTAAACTTTAAGATAAATTAAATTAAGCTATAAAAAAGAAAATGGTTTTTGAGCTACTCTAGCAATAAAAAAATTTAGGGTTTATTTTTAATCAAATTTTTTTTTGTTGGTTATTCTAAAAATAAATAACTAAACTCACGTAAAAAGTGAATCATATTACACTTTGATTTCTCACAAAGTCATAGTAATATATAGTTTATTTTAAGAAGAAAGATTGTGACCATAGATACGAGAGATATTTTGTAATGATTCATCAAAGGCTGTAATAAGATTTTGGAACGCATTAGATAATGAAAATCTATTGGAATTTTAGGTACTTAAAAATACATAAAGATACCCAAACCTTCATAAAGGTTTTTTAAAAATATTTTCAAAATTGTATTTTTAATTTTAAATTTTGAGCAGCTGGCAGCTTGGCATCACTTATTTAATTAACTATTTAAATATGTTTAATATCTGACATAATCCTATTGCTAAATGAAATATTCAAAATTAATAATTTGAAAAATAAATAAACTAGTATTCTTCTAAAAATGGAATTTATTAAAAATACATTTTTTTAAACTGAAACAGAAGCTTAATTTTTAAAAACTTATTAAATCATTATATTGTTTTGAATTTTAAATGCCATCAATTATTGAAGTCGTTTATTTTAATGGGATTTTTTCTCAGCGCATTAAAAATATTCAAACGTTAAACAAGCTTTTGGCTTGTTTAAAATTTTATTTTAACCCTGAAACGAACTATATCATTTGAGGGACGCCGCTTAAACTGAGACGCCCCGCAGGCTCAAATTTGAAATAAGATATCGCAGAGTGAAAAAAAACTACATTTGGTGGACAAAAATCGCCCAACAGGTCAATTCTCAACGGATTTTGATAAACTTTTTTTTTAATGAGCGTAAGGCTTCCAGATATAAACGGTATCTGCGGAAAATTCACTTCGAGCAAAGCAAAATTTTTCATTTAACAACAAAGTTGAATATTTGTTGTAAATTTTTGAATGTACCGCTTAATTTTTGGTTTTTAAAATTTATTGTAACAGGTAATAACTACATACCAATGTATATGATATAACTATATATCAATGTAATAACTATCTTGAAATAGATTCTAGGCGGCCTGAGTAAGAAAAAAATTGTTTTTTAATGTTATAAACAAGTAAATATGCAAAACTTATTTTTTCCTGAAACGCAATAATTAGCTGTTTTAAATCCACACTTTTTGTAGGAAATATGACAAAAAGTATTGTGTGATTACAATCGGTTAATTGGAGTCAGTTATTTAGTAATTATTTAAACAATTTTTGAAAACCAGTGCAGATTTTGACCGTTTTTACGTGAGCAAGATTAATTTTTTGTGGAATCAGTCTTAAATATCTTGCCTCAGACTCCTTGCTGTCATATTTTTCAAACTGCTGAGAAATCTTTTATTCTTATAAACAATTTTTATAAAAAATGCACATTTTGACCATTTTTACATAAACAAGCTTAATTTTTATGTAGAATAAGCTTAAAATATCTTGCTACAGACTCCTTTATATCATATTTTTCAAACTGACAAGAGTCATTATCACTTATAAAACATTGTTATTAATATTTATTATTATTATTTATTTATTTATTAATATAATTCATTAACATTAATATTAACATTTTTACTAATTTTTTATTAATAAGCCTAATCATTTTTGTAGAATAAACTTAAAAAGTTTTGCTAAAGATTTCTTGCGGTTACATTGTTTATCCTGTAAAAACTGTCAATTATATTGTAAATTTTCATAAACAAACGTATTTGTTATTAAGAATTGTCTATAGAAATTCATCATTTATGATAGTTCGAAGAATATGACATCAAGGAGTCTGTGGAAAGAAATTTTTGGCTGATTCCACAAAAAAATTAAGCCTTTTCATGCAAGAGTCGTCAAAATATGCATGTGTTAATAAGAATTAATAATTTTTGAAAGTTTAAGAAGTATACCAGCGAGGAGTCTGTAGTAAGACATTTTAAGTTAATTTCACAAAAAAGTATTAAGGCTTTTCGTGTAAAAATGGTTGAAATGTGTATTTCATTATAAAAATTGTTTATTTTTATAAACAATTTTTATAATGAAAGACACATTTCGACCATTTTTACACGAAAAGCCTTAAT
>JBAGKK010043362.1:0-10409 GCA_037177015.1 Euceroptres primus | reverse complement strand
ATCTACAGACAGACACATTCACAAAAACCACTTTTTTTGGTTCAGGGGGTCTCAAAACGTCGACATTTGACAAAAACGGGGGGGTCAAATTTTACACAAATCTAATACCATCTCATATGGTGAGAATGTAATAAGCAGGCAAGATTTTATGTAACGATTGAAACATGATACTTATTTCAGTTTTGCAAAGTGTTTCTTATATTTTCTTTTATTCTTTATTTTAATATTTTATACTTAGAAATTTTCTAGGGTGAGAGATGCCGCTGGTGAGACAAGCCGCAGATGTGACAATTAAGTTGGGGAAAATTGCCACACTTTGGCCACTTTAAGAGAGGCTTAGAAAATTTTTTTGGGTGAGTGATGCCGATGTCGCAGAGAGACTTGCAACTGGTGAGGCAAGCCGCAGATGTGACAATTCAGTTGGGGAGTCTTCCTACAAAAGTGGCAATCTGCTGGTGAAAGATCTCGCAGATGTGACTTGTCGCGGATGTGACTTGCATCAGGTGAGGCTTTTCGCATATGTAACTTGTCGCGCATGTGCATTTCCGCGGATGTGACTTACCACAGGTGAGGCCATCCGCATATGTGACTTGCAGCAGGTTAGGCTTGAGGCAGGTGAGACGTGCCACAAAGAGATTTGCGGCATTATTTCATAATGAAATATTCACTAAGAAAAGCAGGCACGTTTCTAATATCATTTTAGTAAGTGGTCCCACAATTTTGACCGGTATTGTATCTACCTGCCCGGTATATCCACGTTTTCCTCGGTATATCCGCACGAGTTTCCATAAAAATGTGTGTGAGTGAGCCCCCTACACTGAGTTTAAAAATTACTGAGCATGTCCCAATTCGCGAATTCATACGTTCACGTCACGCGCTAATTTGCTTTTTACCGCACTAATGTCAAACGATTCAATGCTTCAAGGTTAGCACATACATACACTTCAAATTTATTGCGCTTTTTAAATTTTTAGGTAAGTTTAATATATGAATGTATTAAAAGTTATATAGAAACTATAGAGTGATTATGGAGCACACACATTCTTCTGCATCTAAAAAAATTCTCTGAGATTAAAAAATGCTATCAACATAAAGTTCATTAAAAGAAAGTTGTGAAGAGAATGTGTCGAAATTTTAACGCCGAAAAAAATTGGAAATTTCTAGGATATATTTTTCAAAAATTAGCACAGGTTGAAACAAAACATGAGAATATCTTAGAATGAGGCCGCTCATTAAGTGCTCGATATACTCCCATACAGCTGGAACTTAAAGATTTCAAGGAATTGATATAGTTTTCATTTTCTTGAACTCTTTAAGATAAAACATTACATTTGTTTATTTTGGTAGAAATGTTTACCTAATTTTATTCTAGTAAATACATTTTTTCACTTCAGATGCAGTGACGACGAGATTTTTTCAATTAGATGTCCAGGAAATTTAGCCTACTTTAACTTACGTGCAGAAAACTTTCAAGTGTAATGCATAGGAATTGAGTTATTTTTGAAAAAATAAAAATAATATTTTTTATTCAAATTTTTTGCTAAAAATAATTTTCGGCAGCTATATTTCCTAAATTGTTAAAGAAGTAAAGTAAATACATTTTTGCACTTCAGATGCAGCGACGACGAGATTTTTTCAATTAGATTTCCAGGAAATTTAGCCTACTTTAACTTACGTGCGGAAAACTTTCAAGTATAATGCACAGGAATTGAGTTATTTTTGAAAAACTAAAAATAACATTTTTTATTCAAATTTTTTGCTAAAAATAAATTACGGCAGCTATATTTCCTAAATTGTTAAAGAGGCAATATTTGATTAATTTTGCAAGGAATTTTATGCACTTCAATTCTTATATAGCTTGTCTGAAGGGCATTTTTTCTCAACTGCCCCAACCCCAAAAATCGAAAGGGGATCAAATTTGGGTAAAGTGCAGTTTTAATGGTTGGTAGTTAATGGGCAAAAAATTTAATCGTTGGGACACATATTTACCGATAGAGAGGGGGTGTAATTTTTTAGTTTTGTTCGGATACCATCTATTTTGATAATTTATAACTCTATTAATATCAATAAAATCATTCTTATAGCTCTAAAATTTTGATAGTGTTCTTCACGCCCTTTCCATTAAACATACCCATTTTTTGAAAAAATAAATAAAACAATCAAAATCAAAAATAAATTTTATTTTTTTTCGAATTTGGATTTTTCTTTCTTTTTTTTATCTAGAAAGAAATCTTAAGTTTTTGTCTCTAAACATATACATGTTTAAAAATGGACACATTGTTATTTATTTTTGAAAATACATAAGTGTTTTGTAATTTTTTTGTGGATATCATTTTTTTCAAAGAATTATGACTCATTTAAAATCAATAGAAAAAATATTCTCACTACAGCTTCCATAGGGCTTTTTATGCCTTTTCTTCTGATGATAAAAATTTTTCGAAAAAATACATATTTGACCTTAAGAAATGAAGGCCAAAGCATTTGTTGAACAAATAATTGTTTTAATTATTTCTGAAAGTCAAACGTTTATTTTTTTGAAAAATGCTTACGATTAGAAGAAGGGGCTTGAAAACCCCTATCGAAGCTGTAGTGAGAACATTTTTTTCAAAATGATTTTAAATGAGTCATAAATCATTGAAACAAATGATAATCGCAAAAAACTTACAAATCGCCTATCTTCAAAAATAAATAACAATGTGTCCATTTTTAAGCCTATAGTTGTGTAGAGGCAACAATATAAGCTTTCTTCCTAGTTAAAAAGAAAAGGAAAAAGAAGTAACCCAAATTCAAAAAAAGTCAAATTTATTTTTGATTTTGATTATCAAAGTTAAAAAACTTATTTTATCAAAAAATGCAAATGAAAACCCCTATCGTAATTGTAGAGGAAAAAATTGATTTTATTGGTATTAACAAAGTTATAAATCATCAAAATAGGTGGAACCCGTACAGAACTAAAAAAACTACACTCTCTCCCTATCGGTAAATATGTACCCTATCGATAAAATTTTTCTAATATACTACCATCCAATAAGACTGCACTTCACTCAAGTTTAACTCTAATCGAGTCTGATTAACTTTTGGGTTGGGGCAATTGAGAAATAATGCTCCCTTAGCACTTTTGACAAAAGTAACTTTTTAAAAAAAATATAAAAAATTTTCTTTTGGTTTCATTAGTGCAGTTCATTGAGCTAAAAAAGAGTAGTCCTAAAAATATTAGAGCTAAAATATTATTTTTAGGTGTTTATTTTCAAGAATTTCAAAACTTATCATCAGCAATTTTTTTAAGTTTATATCTTTGACACGATCACACTGAAAATTCATTTCCGAAGACATTTTGTGCCTATGATTTCCAATTTCAAATAAGATCTTTAAATTGAAAAAAGTTTTAAATAATTTTAAGTCTAATCCGCCCAATTTTTTTTTGTTGAGATATCGTTGTGAAACTTTAAGGGGTTGTCACCTGACTTCTAAACTGCCTTAAAAAAAATTCTGCAGCTTTTACTTTCAGAGATAAAGGGCGTACCATATGTATATAGTATGCTGGGCGGATACCGTGTCATCGGTCGGTTATGGATAGTATAATTTTGGAAAAGGTCTGATGTTGTGTAAAATGAAGATCACTTCCTGTATAGTTAAGAACAAGATTTATTTGGACTTAAAATGTGAGTATTACACTTCTTTGGTGTTACTTATTAAAATTATTAGCCATACTACCTGTCATATGTATGTTACAAGTCACCTCTAAACTACAGGATCAACTTTGGTCCATTATTTTTGGTACATATTACAACATTTTGTTACGTTGTGGATAAGAAACAAGATAATAAAATAAGATAATAAAAAAAGTCAGAGAATAAAATCTGAGCCTTTGGAATGTGGTAGTCCATAAAGCAACCAATGCACATGCCTACATTGCATTTTATGCATTCAGTGCGTGCTTTAGTGGCACAATAATCTCCCTGGCACATACGCCTTTTATCATCGGCAATGTTCACAATGAAATGGCGCATTTGATCGTAGCTCAGATCCGCATCTGCTTCAGGGCGACAAGATGCCTTCTTTCTATCGTATTTAGGAAGCTGCTTGTACTTAGAAAGGTAAGTTTGCACAATGTTCCTTCTAAATTCCAGTAAGGAAATCTCCCTAACACTTTCCCTGAAAAGGATCCAGCCATTATTCACCGTTACGTCGAGTAACCATGAGAAATAAGCTAGACCATCACTTTTTTCCCCTGAAACCAATCCTTACAGAGAGACATTCTGATCCATTCTGTCAGTTCCGCCCATGTATTTGTTATATTCACCTACAAGAAATGGGCGCTTTAGTTTGATTTTCTTTTTTTCAGTCCTACTATAACGGTTTGCCGTTGAGGTAGGGTTTACTCCAAAACATGTAGAGGCAACAGCTACAGCCGCGTTATCCATCCATCGAGCCAGACTCAATAACGCCAGACTCAATCCCTTTTTTGTAATCAAAACTTCCGCGGCCCTCTTTTTCTAGCACCTTCTTTGGTTTTAGGTCACACCCCTTTGGCAGCCTGTTTTCACGTAATGTTCCAGTTTCCCCATAGTTTCTCCTCTTTAGTTCCTACAGTAGATTCATTTCTGTGAATAAATTGTCAAAAAACAAACGGACTGGAAGGGGTTTTAGGTCCTCCCGCAAATGGTAAAGCATTAGCACTAACGGGGCTGCACATTTCCCAAGCATCACTTCACCCTTGGCCTTCGGGTATTGGATAAAAATTTGATAAAAATAAAAGTCTTTGTTAAAAATCAAAGTCTACCAAGTAACCTTTTTGAGTATTCAAAGACCACACTTTAAAGCCAAAATGGATAGGTTTTCCTCTTATAAATTGCTTACAGCCTTAGCGTCCATAGTATGCCACCATTGATTCATCAAAATCTAAATTTTATTCTCGAACATAAAATTTCTTGAAGTGCTCTTGAAGCATGTCCCCGAGAGGCCTTATCTTCCAAAACTTATTATTTAGATCAAGCTTTGTATTGTCAGCACAATGGATAAGCCTAACTATTTCTAAAAATCTATTGCGACGCATCGCATCAGAAACAAGTTTGATGTGAACGTCGTCACAGTCTTCCCAATATGCCCTAATGGAAGGACCCTTCATATAGCCTGAGAGTAAAAGCACCGCAATAAATACCCTCATTTCTTCCCTCGTCACACCGGGTGGCATGCAGCTGAGAAAAAGAGCATATTTTTCTGTCTCAGCCACGATCAAATCAGTAATATCATCGTCCAAGAGTTTTTCAAACACGCCGACACATGTATCATCACGGAGAGTGGTGCGGTCAGGTAATGGAAAAATGCCTTGGGAGCAGTCACTCAAATCTTCTTTGTTCCAGGTCTCATCGACTTGAACAGCACGCACCGCACGGGTCCCACTGCGAGGGGCACCGCCACGACGACCCCGGCCACGCGCACGTCCTCGGGCGCTTCACGACGAGCACCTCTGCCAGCACCACGCTTGCCACGCTTTGAAGGAGGGCTGTCGGCAACCTCGAATCTGGCTTCAGCTTGAGAGCCGTCGTCCTCGGAGGAGTCACTCGAACTATTCCCATCTCCCGAATCACCAGGGTCATAGTTTGAATGGATATCGCTCTCATCATCAGATCCCTGATCTGCGTCTCTGTCCACCGCACGAGGGCGGGCGGCAACCTCTGCAGCCGCGCGCAACTGACGTTCGTTGAGTTTTTCCACAAGTCTCCCGCCGTTCTCGTCTCCAGAGTCGTTGTCAGAAAGAACATTTTGTTCACCCGGCTCAATAAACATTTTATCGAGGTCTAGGTCGTTATCCTTGAGCATCGCCAGCTCATCGTGCAATGTAATACCCCTACATGAGAAAAAAAATAAGCGTTAAAATGCGTCACTACTTTGGAGAAAATAAATGAAAACGTCCGTTTCCCTCTTTTGATACTCAACATATACGAAACGGACCTGACCTAAAGAGTACCTCTACTCTTTGCACGACCGTATACTGACATAATCGCAATCACAAAATCGCACAAACAAGCTAAAATCACCAAATACTTTATCAAAAATGACACCTAACAAAATTAACAGCAAAAACCCACACATGACCACCTTCCCGCCCGACGTACCATATATGGTACGGTCGTCTTTTTAACGTCCTGGGTACGAAACTACGCACGAAAACCCCAAACCACGACTACATTCGGACACAGTGTCATTTTGGAAACCAAAACGTACTACAAGACACACTAATAAAGCTAAATCATAACAAAAAATAAAATACTTACGTAAAACGAACGTCCATTGTCGCGTCTGCCGAGCCGCGGCCGAAGGGAATACTTCTCGCGGCA
Organism: Euceroptres primus; assembly: GCA_037177015.1. NCBI lineage: Eukaryota > Metazoa > Arthropoda > Insecta > Hymenoptera > Figitidae > Euceroptres > Euceroptres primus. The sequence continues at coordinate 4,068 of JBAGKK010043362.1, read as the reverse complement.
GCGGTGTTGCCAAATCAACTCAGCCGAGACTGGAGGGTCACTCTGGCATGCAACCTCGATGATATAAGGTGGTGGCGTGTGGGTTTTGAGCTCAAAGGATGGCAGCAAACGCGATTTTCGTTTTACGTGTGAAGCGTACCATATATGATACTATGGGCGGATTCGGGTAAAGTGCCGTCAACTGGGGTAACGCTAGGACAAAATGAGCGTTTTTTCTTATTTTGTGCATTGCCAAAAGTGAAATAAAACATCAGAATTTTTTGAACCATTAAAATATCTTTAAGACTATATTTTGAGAACATATGGAAAAATCCAGGGTGAAAGAAACATATTCCTATAAATAATAATTAATGCTCAAAGTTAATGCTCCAAAATGAATTCTGAATCTGAATCTTCTGACGAAGGGAATTCAGTAAAAGTTTACACAATTGACTGACTTTGACTTTGAAAAATATTACTGAATTCTCCTTTTTAGAAAATAATATACGCTACTCCCTGTAATTAGTAAATTGTTAAAACTTTTGCAGAGAATTACTCTAAAATATGTAGCGAAAGATATCCATAAGATTGAAACCCGATAAGAAAATTCTTCAGTTGTTATAATTAGTAACAAACAATGGGTGTCCTAGTGTTACTCTGGATTATGAATTCATTTAGGGTCGACTTTGAGCATTCATAACTTATAGGAAAATATTTGCGTGAAAGAAGAAAAAACACTCATTTTGTCCTAGAATTACGCTAATTTACAGTAATTTGAACAATTAAAAAATTAAAAACAATTTATTTTTAATTAACCTGAAGGCGAGTTATATTCTTTTCAATGTTTATTTAGAACCTTAGGCAAGCCGGGCCTAGAGTCTAGGTGCTCCGCATCTGGTGTAATATATTTAGCGACCAGAGCTTATGTGGTCCGCAGTTTGCAAACAATAGAAAAATGCAAACTATAGTCCAAAAACTGAATTAAATAAACTGCTGTGACGTGGTGTTTTTCACACGTCACTTGAAATCTCGCTTTGCCGGAATTTATTGATTCCTTAAATGTGCGAAATAGTTTACAGAGCTTGGGTCCAAACCTTTTTAAAACTTATTCTCATAACTTCAAAACTTAGTTTTCAAAACCACTCTCGGTAACTTAAGAATTATTATTTAGACTTATGTTTTGATTTTTTTGTTTATGTAACCGAGATACGAAACTATTTAGAGTATGGTCCAAGCTTTTCTAGATAATGAATTCATCTACGTTATGTCGATTGGAGGGATTGCTGGCGTTTAGTGGAGAGAACTGCAATTATGAGATTTGAATTCTCCCGCTTGAACAGTGAGAGGCCAATAGCATCAATAGTTTATCAGACTACCTGATCAGCAACAGCGTTACAATTCTGCAAACCGAACGCTAGTTCAGAAACATTTAAATCAAATAATTCCCAAACTACGCATACCTTTCTACAACTTTGTGTAATTGAAGACACTTGCTTCTATAGAACTTATTATTAAGCCTTTTCCAAAACATTTAAATAGAATCGTGCTTTAAAGACGTGAATGCGCATTTTAGGTTAATTGTGTGAAAATTTTAAGTTAGGTGCGTGATTTTAAATAAGCACATTGCACATGCACTGATATGCGCAGTACGTTGTACTCTACCTTAGCGCTATCTAGCGTTCCTTTTTGGACTATTCTTGAAAGTGTATTTGGTCTATTGAAAAACGTCTCAGGTTAGTCGATAATATCTTTTGACAAGTGTTTTAGTTGATTTGTTTTAATTAAATTTTAAAGAAAGTAGTTTGAATTTTATCATTTGATATTTTTTCTCTGAAATTTTGAGGTTTAACCACGTGTTATCAACCAAAATGCTTCCTCTTCTACCAAAGTGCTCTTTAATGGATTAATTTAAAGTGTGGTAATCTCGGTAAAGAGAATTCTTTATCTTCCTGTAATAAGGTGAATTTGAGTTGTTAAAATTGGAATTTATGTATATTGAATATCTTTGAAATTTCGAGATTTCTAATTTAAAAGTTTTCTGATTATTCTCGGTATTTCATAACGGAAATTTTACAGGGTATCGAGTCTATTCAAGCTATGTTAATAAATTTTGTTTACCGAATTTAATTTAATTATTTTTTAGGTGAAATAAATTTTCATTGCCGTACTTGAGGCAACTTGTATTTAAGAATTGATATTTTACTACTTGCTCCTTTAAAAAGTTCCTACTTCCTGAGTCATGAATTTGCGCTTTACTTGCATCGACCAATGAGAGAGCAGCCAACTACCACGGTCAACCGAACCATTGGTGAAGGGTTTGCTTCTCATTGGGCGGCGCTATGATCACTAACAGTCACGCATGTAAGTCGCATCAGTTTTCAACATGAGTATGACACTCAAGTTACGAGGGTAACTAAGTCCTAAATCAGCGCTCCCTCGTGGAATTCCCATTAACTATAAATAGATGCACCTTCCGAAACCTGTCAAGAAAAGTTTCTGAACCCTAAACCTACCAAAATGCGAGAAATTTGTCCACATGCGTAGGTAAACTCTTGACTGTCACGCTTCTCGTAGCAATCGAATCCCACCTAAGCTCTTACTCCCCCGTCCCACCTACACGATAAGTACGTCCGGAAATATGCCCGGGTCCCATACCCATGGTTTTCGAAGAGGGCGTGAGCTCCGGCCTGACAGCCTCTCGGCTGTCGGACACTCGTGAATCCAAAGTTTGGTTGTTTCTAGAATACTGTATTACCATTGCATTTATTAAATAACGAAGCGCATTTAGTTGTTTGCTTAAATTCAAGTGTAGTTCTTTCTTCTCGAATCCTGGTCTACAAAAAGTTCTTTCCGTCAAATGAGTGAGATGGCCGAACACGATTGCCGAGGTTCGGAGTTTTTTCTCGTTCCTCTTTGGGAGGTTCGGAGTTGCATTCTCTCGTCCGTGCAGCTTTTTTGCAGAAAACGCTTCTTCGGACGCTCCGTATTCATGCCTTAAAATGGACACCCTCCAGGTACTCTCGGAACTACCTGATCCCGAACACGTCTGCGAGTCACTTTCTCTCCGTGACCGTATAATTACGCTCGGCAACAGACATAGTACGACTCGCGAAGGTGATAATTGTCTGCAGATCATCCTGAACCTGAGTCAACACCACGCTCAGACTAGTGGCGCTAGCGTCCGTTCGGAGATGAAAGGGGCTCTCAACGATGTCTCGTAAAGAAGGACACGCCAAAATGGGTGCAGAGTTCAGCAACGTTAGCCAATTCGAGAATAAACCTCCTATACCAGGATGCTAAGCCCATAAACCTACGAAGTTGTTCAACGGTACGAGGAGCAGGATAGGTAAGGATAGAAGTTATTTTATCCGGGTCTGGCTTTATTCCCTGTCTGTTTACCACGCAAAATAAATATGTAACCTCGGCACAACAGAAACCGCTCTTCTTAGGGTTGATGGTGAGTCCTGCTTCAGAAATTCTATCGAGGACCTGCTCCAGACAACGTAAATGTTCTTTAAAAGTCTCAATAACCACAATGATGTCAAGATAGGAAAACACTTTAGCCCTCTTCTTGAGTCATAATTTTGTCGATCAATCTTTGAAAGGTGGCCGTAGCCCCCGTCAAGTCAAACGGCATATGAACAAAATGAAAGAGCCCTCGACGCGAAATCATAAATGACGTAATCTCTTGATAAGACTTATTTAGATTGAAAGTTGAACTAAGATCGACCTTGGAGATAAACCTAGCAGCACGAAACTGCCGTAGCATGTTCGACTTGAACGAGAGGGGGTAAGCATTAGGGTCGAGCGAAAAAAAAAATTTTGTGATAAAATTCGGGAAGGGGTGCTTAAAAGTTGCTATTACCCTCTAGTAAGAAGCCCCGGAAAGCTTTTTTTGATCAACCAATATCTTCGTGCCGTCAGAGATCACACTAGGGGCCAGGCGACCTCGAATTTTGGCTAAAATTTAAAAAGTCCACATATCTAGCTGAAAATGGTTACTCGGGAGTTTTTGGGGTCACTGATTACGATTTTGCTTAGACAAACTTAGGTTTACCGCCACTTCGGGCTTTGTCGGTAACATATATA
>JBAGKK010043354.1:0-10409 GCA_037177015.1 Euceroptres primus | reverse complement strand
ACGTTCAGAGACTATATACGCGGTCCTGAGTGTTGAAATGAGAGTGCTCGCTCGTCGCTTTAAATCCGGTTCAAACTCGATTTTAATAGCATTTAATTTAAGGCCGTCTACCCCTGAGCCCAGCCAAAAATCCAGCGATGCGTGTATAATCTCAAAGGTTGTCCCAAAATTCCTTAATATTCTACAAAATATACTATAATGTTCCAGAATATTCTAAAATCCCCTAAAATCTTCTGAAGTCTTCCATAACCTTCTCGAATTTCTATAAAATATTAAAAGATCCTGGAAGATTTTAGAAGATCCTAGAAAATGCTGGAGGATTTTAGAAGATTTTTGAAGAATCAGGAAGTCTCTGGAAAATTCTAAAACATTCTAAAAAATCTAGAGGATTTTGAACAATTTCAGTTGACTTAACGAATACACAAGATTATGGAAAATTAAAAATATTCTAAATGGTTCGAAACGTCCAGAAGATTTCATCACGGAGGATTTTAGAAAATTCTAGAGGGTTCCAAAGACTCTGAAAGTCTAGAAATGTGTGAAGTATTACGTTAGATTTTAGTCAGGAATCTAAGATTTTTCAGGATTTTTAAAGATTCTGGAGGATTGTAGCAAACTCACTCCGGGAATTTGATTTGTTGGAAATGTAAAAATTCGACGATTTCATAATTCATAATTAAGAAATCTAAATTTTTGTCTGCAATTTTAGCAGCCGAAAATGTTTAAACCTATGGCATAAACTTTTAGAGTTGGCAAATTTTTTATTCGGAAATATTTACAATCGGAATTTCGTTCTTTCTTTATGTAACCAACTTTAGCATTTCGTTACAATAATTTTTCGTTACAATAATTTTAATAATATTACAGAACCTCTGATCATATTTTTATCATTTAATATTTAATTACTACGTTAGTTGCTGTCATTAAAAAATTAACTGAAATATTCTTTTTTACTAAACCGTTATGATCGATGCAATAATAATATTCAGAATCATATAGATTCTATATTATAGAAATATAGAGGCAGCTGTGAGCACAAGAGTTAGCATTATACATAGATTATAGATATTGTTTTATCTACAACATTCATCATGGAAAAAGCAGTTTTATCATGCATCTTGGGTTCAAGCTGCTTCCTTCTCGACGCGTTTGATTAGCCATCGGATTTGCTCGGTTTTACATAACACGTATTCACGTATCTTTAAACATTATTCCGCAGTGTGTTGACATCACACGAGCTTTTAGTCGTATATCTTATTGGATGTTTAAACAGGTGGTGGGTCCTTTTATTCGTTTTATCTTCCGAGTTCAGATCGCTACTCCACTGTCCAATGGTATCTCCACACTTCCCACTTCTCATTCTTGCAGTCATATACCTGACATCGTATTTCAGGCTCCCTTACAATGATCATACAGTTATATTTACCTGGATCCTTCAAGGAAGATCTGAAAGGAAGATCATTTTTTTGTGTAACTTCATACCATAGGATAGGAGTCCACTACGAGATTCCAGAAGGCTCTTAAAAACCGTAACCAAGGTAAAAAAGCAGAGCTCCTTTTCCAATCTCCAAACTGACCACACTTTATAAGGAGTTGCCGATTTGTCTTTCTTTCGTGGGAGGAGAAAGAGAAATTCCGAGTTTGGTTTACAAACAGTTTTGAATCGTTCTGGATTTTAAGAAGCTCAAAAATATAAATTGAGTGATTTTAGGTTTTTTCGAATCATCAGAAATATTATTTTCTTAATAAAAAATGGAGGATGCTTCAATGCTTTTTTTTGTATTTTTCTAATTTCATAAAACCAAAGGTAAAAAAATGGTCAAGAAAAAAATCTTAAACTCACAAATCACAATCAGTCAAATGTACTCCAAATTTTTTGTACATTCCCTTTACTTATTTTTATGGAGGCTGAGAGTATTTCAAGATTGGAAAGAATGCTTGAATGTCTTTTTATATTTTAAATGCTTCTAAGATTTTATGTAAAGATAGTGAGAAAGAGATACTTTTGTATAGAAACAAGTTTTCTTTTGTACTTTCAGGGCTTATAATGAATAATGTTTTTCAAGTAAAAATTGTATAAACTTTAATAACTATAGGTATTAGTCTAACAAGAAAAAAAACTATTAGCTAAGAAATTAAATTTGATCAACAATGTGATAATTCATGTTTAGATTGTATTATTTTATATGAATAAAAATTGTATTATAAAATCGTATTAAACAAATTTATCATCTTATTTACATATTTGTTAGTCATATTCTTGTGGAAAAGAAGAATTATTCTTTTAATCCATAATAAAATTATTGCCTAGGATGTTTTCTTTGGAAGCAGTTATATTACAATTTAATGTAAATTGAGAATTGGAGTCAAGGGGAATTCCACACCTTCTCTTGATTTTTAATATTTACGTAAATCGAATTTCTATTTACTTTGTCAGAACACCTCCAGAAATATTTAAAAGAAATACTTCCCCTGATTTCAAGGACTGACTTCTTTAGAGACAAATATCATAAGAACTTTAACAATTTAAGGATTCCGTTCCTAGAATTTAAAATCAGCAAATTCAGTCAAATCTAATTTTTTTGAAAAAATAAATTGTCTTTTGTCCGACTTAGACTTCAATTCAAATCAAAATTTCATCACTTGCAATTTTAATGTCCATTAAACTCGAACACCGAATAACCAGAATTCATCAAAACCTATTTCTATTACTTTCCTTCAAGTCTTCAAATTCAAAACAGACTTTAAATCCTGTCTCAAATTTTGACTTTAATTCAATCATCTAAGTATTTTTCCAACAAGCTTCTTTTAAGACTGAATATTCAAACAAGGCTTAAATCTTTTAAAAGCGAGTTTCCTCCTTTTTCTTTTTTTTTTTCTTTCATTTTTGTTTTGTGTAGGTACTCATGTTATACCTACGTTATAAATACAACATAGAGATTTCATGCTCTGTCTGCAAATTAGATGCGCTGTTATGAAGCCTGGCGGTGACAGCGATAACTCGAATTCCATGAGAAGGCATCGTCTAACGCTGCTAGCAATAAGTAGGAGTTGAGGAGAAAAGGGGACCAGAAGGATGCAAATAAAAAACTCGTGCCCCTTTTCGTTTCGAAAGAAAAACAGAGAGAAACAGAGAGCAGCAAAAATATACCTACCAGTTGCACGTGCACGGTTAACTTGCACGAGATATACAAAACGAAGCTGTAACTACCACAGAAGGGGGGCAGGTAGTATTCAGCCTCCCCTTGGGATATATCAATGATCACGAGTTCCCCTACAGATACTACCCAGCACCGGTATCTCACATCTTGCACATCATTGAATGTATATTTTTTGCGCAGTTAGCTCAAATTATATGTATTTAAAACTTCTCAGTCTTCTTTTGAAAGGGACCTTCTTTACGCGAAAAGAAGAAAATAAGGGACTTTTTTAAAAAGAGGGGAATTTTTTCTTTCAAAAATACCAGGGAAGCCAATAAGTGTTAATAAACGTAACATTTTTATAAGAAAACTCAATAAATAAAATTATATTCCATCCTTCGACGATAAACTTCATTATTGTTTAAGAAGGAGGAAAAAAATATCTCAGTTAATCTTTTGATAACTGCAAGTAAACCAGCAATCAATCATAAAAACATTATCAGAGGCTCTATAATATTCCCGAAAAATAATGTTTACGATACATTTTGATATTAACAAAAGAGAGAAATTCCGACGGCAAAAATGGTCGAATGCAAAATTTGCCAACTTTCAAAATTAACGACAAATAAACATTTTTAGCTGCTAAAAATACGAAGACTGAAGTATAAACTATAAAATTGCCGAATTTTTAACATTCAACCAATTCAATTCCCGAGATGAATTTGCTGCAATTCTCAAAAATCTTTAAAAATCCTCAGAAATCTTAGATTACTAATGAAATACTCCAAAAACTTGTAGACTTTCAGAATCTTTGGAACTCTAGAAGTTTCTAAAATCCTTCATGAAAAGGTTGTTTTTTCGACAACCTTTTAGAATCTTCTGGAATATTTTCAATTTTCCATAGGTATAATAATTGTGTAGATTCATTAAAGTTAAATCTTCTAACACACCTGAAAATTGTCTAGATTTTTTAGAATTTTTTAGAATCTTCGAAAGATTTCCTAATTATTCCAAAATGTTTTGAAATTTTGAATTTTTTATTGTGCCATAAACTTCTAAAGATTTAAAAAATTTCTTGAAAATTCTGTATACAGTCTATAAGGTTCTTCAATATTATGGGAGTCAATAATTTGTAGATTTTTGTAGGCTTTAAATGATTCTGCAGAATTCTAGAAATTCTTGAGTTCAATCTAGAATTCTAGAGAATTCTAACAGATTCTATAACAATTTCTGAATATTATGGAAGATTTTAGAAGAATCTGGAGAATTTTGAAAGAGTATAGAGGATTCTGGAAGACCATGGGAGAGTATAGAATTTTTTGAAGGATTGTAACAAATTTTCGATAAGTTTTGAAGATTTTGAAAGGAGGAGGTGGAGTTTGTAGGAGTTTGTTTTTCAGGAGTCTTTTGTAGATTTTGGAGGAGTTTAAGATTCTGGGTGAATCTAGAATTCTAACAGATTTAAAAAAATTGTTGAACATATTATGGAAGATTTCAGAAGAATCTGGAGGATTTTGAAAGAGTCTAGAGGATTCTGGGAAACCATGGGACAGTATGGAATTTTTTGAAGAATGTTAACAGATTTCAGATAAGTTTTGAAGATTCTGGAGGATTTTAGGAGATTTTAGGAGTCTTTTTGTAGATTTTCGAAGATTCTGAAATAACCTAGAAAATTTTAGTCGGATATGAAGAGTTTAGTTTCTTTATAAGATTTGGAAATTTGAAAATTATGAAAAATTTCAGAAAACATTGATAAACTTTTTGAATGTCGTAAATTTCTATTCCTCATAATTCTTTGGAAATTAATCGGAACTTTGAAAAAAAGGGGGCGGGGGGAGTGGAAAAAGAGAATAAAATTCTGAAATGAAAATGCATGTATTGTCACGAAAAAACAAAAGAAAATTATCCCGATATTTGCGTGAAAATTAATTTTTGTTGAAGATAATTTTCACCCCGGAATCAAAGTAATCTTTATCCTTTGCTTTTTCATGTGAACCGAAATCAGGCTCTTATGACATGACAAAAACAAATTATGTACATGACAAAAAAAGTCGATAAATAATAGATTAAGCTTGAAGAGATTAAATCGTGAGAATTTGGTTTCTAAACAAAAAAAAAAACGAGTCAAGTAGCTGAAGGCTAAAGTCAAAGAACCCTCAAATGGACCACGTGTTGAGATTATTATGACGAAAAAACACTGTTGCTAATCAAACCAGAGTCTGAAGTATATTTGAACTCACTGTAGCAAAATAAATTAATATCTTAGTTTTCAAGTAAAACTCTAAACAGTTATATCTTCTTTAAATTGCACATTTTATTTCGTTCGAAAGTCAAATTTCCAAAATATTAATTTCTATCTCGTTTTTTTTCAAATTTCTTTCCCAAGATTACGTTCTAGTCGTTGCCAAAAATTTGTGAAATTTGGACTATATATATATATTTTTTTTTAAAACAAACTTCTCAGAACTGGCTAAAGAATTTTTTCCGATTGTTCATAATCCAAAATTGAAAAAAAAAATACTAATTTAAGAGATCAAGAATCATTTTTGTAGTGAGGATAAATAATTCACAGGTTAGGAAGGTTACCGAATGGACATTCAATAAACGTAGAAACACATTTCAAAATTATTTTAAAAATATGTAGAGATACAAATTTTTTAAAATACTGTAAAAATTTCTTTTTTCGCGCTCTATGTTTTATAAACATCTTCTATGTGTTATAAACACCTTCAAATCTAAAATATTTATCTCTATTTATAATTTTTAGATTTTATAAATCAATACAAATGACTCGTATGAGTATCAATCATTTATAAAAATTTTCTGTCATTATTTCTCAATTTTAGTTTGTGAATCTGTATTTGGGGACAGGTTACCAAGTGGACATTTTGACTATATTTTAATTTCCCATTTTAAACAAAAGCACCTAAAATTTTTACACTTTACCAAAAATTACTTCAATGTGAGTGCTTTATACCAGTAGTATTCAAAAAATATATTAAATAATAGAAATGTGTAAAACTGTCGGGACTTGAATTTCATAACTTTTTGTCAACGACCCTTAAATATTTGCCCACTTTTGTAAAAAACCTTCAAGCTGAATTAGCTTTTTGTTTGCTTCAACCAAACAGCTGGGTTTTCAAGACAAGTTAATCATAATTTTGTTACCTTGCAAATATATTTTGCCTACTGGTAGAGTTAAATTTATGTCTTTAACAAAAAATGTAAGGAAACAATTTTATTACGATATTATTAGCTAACCTATTAATATTATATGTTATGGGCAAAGCCACATGTTTATTTCTTTGTTACTAAAGTTTTCTTAACCCTCCGTGGACCACGTGAGAAAGAGTGTAAACGTTGACCACGTGGGGTCCACGCGGACCCCACTCATTTTTGCGCTTCAGGCGCTGCTGAATTGCATATTTGCAGCTTCGAAAAATTATAGAACTAATCTAGGGCTCTGCAGAAAGAGAAAAGGTCAAGAAAGATGAGAATCCAGTTAGAAAGATACTAGAGGCCACAGCACCCAGATGCAAGGGGGCACCACTGTAAAAGGAAAATAGAGTGCCTAGGGACAGCACAGACCCCACGTAGTCCACGGAGGGTTAATAGACCAGATATTGGCCTCGTACGTGAATTGCCTATATATATATATATATATATATATATATATATATATATATATGCTCTGCAATTGACACATGAATATACTGTGTGTGATTTATGATCATTAAAAAAGTGCTTGTAAATTAGAAAACACCATGGTGTTGACGCGATCGAAGTCCTTACCAACAATGCACTATAATTCGCCTTATAATTTATAATCTTGTTCGTTTACATTATATGTATCCTATGTCAATCTGTCAATTAAATCACAACATATTTGATATAAATAATTAACTCATAATCTGAGAAAAATGGATTGTACGGGGTACACATCGAAAGCAACAAAATTATTTATCTAATCTGTCGATTCTCGACAATACTATTGTACTAGAGTAATATGCGCTAATTATGTATAGATATTTGACTGCAGATATTACATACAGGAAGAAAAAATAATCCGTTACAGATTATCCAACCAGTGAAGTAAAACTCGCATACAAGTTCATTTCAATAGACTTAAATATTATTTTATGAGTTCCTTTAATTGATGCCGCGTTTTAAAGAAAACAGGCCAGGTCAGTAATATTTCAAAACGTTCATGCAAATTTATGATAAATAATATTTACTCAGCATCAAACTGTAATAAAATAATACGCTCTGTCCTATTATTACAATACATATAATGCATATAATAAAAGTGTACTTTGAGAAACTGAATTTTGTAAACTTTTGGTCTACAAAATTAAAAGCTTTTTTTTATGATAACAGTAGGTTGACTTTTCCACGCAAAAAGAAAAAAATGGATGTAAACACAAACAGGAAGAGAAGAGCGGTGTAGATGACAAACAAATAAGATGAGAGATAAAGAGGAAACGGCGCTTTTTCCCGTCGTGCTTTGGAATCCGGTGCAATCGCCTTCTTGCAAGGACGACGATAGTGTTGCAAGGAATGCAAGAAAATCGCTTCTCGGTCGACAAAACTGTAAAAGTGTAAAGTTAAAGAAATGCCTTGTTTGAAAACGGTAAAAAAAAGAAGTGAATTTTGTTTCTTCACACACAAAACATTTCATTAATTTTATTTATTTTGTTTTACACTCGTCGACGAATAAAAAAAATTTGCTTCAAGAAGTATAAATAATTCATTTTGTAAAAATATATCGGAAATTGATTGTCGCAGAAATTTTTTAAGTAAATAAATATAAACTGCATATTGTATAGAAAAGTAGGTCACGTCGCAGTTGCCATATCCGCGTGCTCGTCAATACGTAATACGTATACGTACACGAGCACAAAACAATGTACCTTAAGGCCTTACGTAAGCCACAGATATTGCGATGGATTTACAAGTGGTGATAACAATTTTTTAGGGTTGTAATTGCACGATAATTTGGCTTTTGATATCCATTGTATACACTTAATATAATACTCTTTGAAGAAAATAATATTTTATACCATATTAAACACTGGATCTAACTCGTTTTAAGTTACATACATTTAAAATTACGCCATCCGGCTTGAGATTACCAAGAAGTGCTGCAAGTATAAAAATTATATACAGGGTATCCACGCTGGGGCTTACCAATAATATGCAACCCGACATACATGGCCATAAGAATAGCATTGACTTGTACGACGGGTTGCATAGTATTCGGTAAGCTCCAGCGTGGACACAATGTACAATATACAATGGTATATTTTACAGCAATATACATTATGTGTCACATGCTGGCATGTCTATTTAGCTACAGTAGCCTACTTACATGTCTTTATTTATTCGATGGTCCGGAATGGCAGACCTATATTGCGGTACCCACTTATATTGTTAAACTGTATTATGGTATGATACATTTCTTTCGTTTACGTTTAACTTAATTTTCACTAAACTTTGAACGAAATTGAAAATTTTGCAAAATTTTCCTGTATGTTACAACGATCTTGAGATGTACTTATTATCCTACTAATAAAAATAAAAATTGCAATAATAGAACAATATATAGATATAAAAGTGATTCATTCTCCACTTATGCAGAATTAATTAAACGAATTTACAGGGACTTGTCATATGGTTTTGACTCTGAAGCTCATTCTGACTCATTTATAGAGGAAGGAGTCGAAATTAGTGTCTATTGTGCAGGACTAAGATTTCAAAAGCAAAAAGTTGCGAAAAGCATTTGAGTTAGTAGGTAACAGCACGTACACGGAGAAAATTTGCGTGGTAACCATTACAATAAAGTTTGGTAAAATTCGGATATAGCAGCGTTTCGGCATAATTTCGTATGATATCGTCAATCTTTAATATTATTTTACGAGTATATTATGTCATGTACATTAAAAAATATAAAGCAGCATTGTAATTTTTCAATTCGTGCAATGTAAGAACTTAGGGGAGACTTTATGAACGTTGGAATTACGAATTACTGTCCGTTCAGTAAAGATTACAAAGCGAATTACAAACGAGCTCGCCCGCGGCTTCGACTGTGTGATTGTTTCTGAAAATAGTACAATCAAGAAATATAGATTTCTTTCGGAAAAATTTCTTCACAATTTTATTTTGAAAAATAAGTATTTAATATTAATAATAAAATTACTAACAATAATAGGAATTTAAATAATCATGAATTTATAATTAATCAAAAATACTAAAAATTATTGGCAGCACTCGCTCTCAATATTGGAACCGTACACTTTACCGAGTGTTTGGTACATAAATTCTTACGTCCACGATTATAACTCTTCCTAAACCATGGAGAATACTTTTTACTGCGCTTTTAGGCAGATTTCTCTATAACTTGATATAAATTCCTTCCTAACTTATTAGATTTTCGCGTAATAATCTCATTACATTTTGCCGTTACTAAATATTTTTTTATAAATTGTTTCCCGTTAACATTGTTTACTCTTTGTGGATTGATCATGAGGTTGCGAATGTACAATGTACATTAATGGATGTTGACACTTGTGATTGTTTTTCAAGATTCCTGATAATGAAAACGGAAATGATAATAATTTACTCCTGAGAGAGTATAAGGAAAGATGTATATGTATATACAGCGATCTTGGATATAGCAGCTCGAGATGTAGAAATATTATACGATGAACATCAGAGTGAATCCCGATATCAGACGAGAGAATGCCGACTTTATATACATATATGTGTAAATAATTTTCAAGTATTTGCTTTCTTATCGTAAACAGAATGACAATATTTTGAAAAGCATTTTATATTTCATAACGTTTTCAGCTCAATGCCGACTAAAATAGATCATTGACGATAATCCAGATTTAAATAATATAATTTTAGCTATGTAAACCAGAACGCACTAAATTCCGCAAAGCATCATTATATTTGATACCGATATATTGGATCAAAACGCTGCAATACAAAAATTAACATCTACGTTGAAAGATGTGAATGTAGTTGTCATTTTCATTACCTAGTAATAAAAATGTACTACCTTCATAACTAGGTAGTATCTAGTTATGTAGTTGTCAACTATTTTCCATTGTGCACCGCTTTAAGGGTATTGGATAAACGACTTTGAAAATGGCCGACTGGTACTGAAATTTTTTTAATTCCAAACCCTCAATTTTTCCGGCACTGGAAAATACGTATATTTAATTTTAATTTTTATTGAGATAAAATTAAATTATACTTACGTGT
>JBAGKK010043343.1:0-10411 GCA_037177015.1 Euceroptres primus | reverse complement strand
TTACTTGAAAATACGCAATTTTGAGCCATTTCCCCCTCCATGAGGATTGGCATGGGGTGACTTTGGCGACTCGGTACAGACCTCTAAGTACCCTCTGATGACTTTCCATCGTAAAGTCACCCGTGGAAGGCATCGGTATCGATTTTAAGCTTATTTTTGCAAAACCTTAAATTTTAGTGTTTTTTAGTGAAATTTCGAGATTTCACCCTCAAAGAGTTTCCTGGACGCACAATGTTGGTTTTTCGCCCCAGCCTATTATGCAATGCACGTGATAGAATTCAAAATTTGTGTAAAATCCTACTTCGCCGTAAAATCTCAAGAATGGAAAATGGAAAAAAAATTATTTCGAGTTGCTTTTAATTATTTGTTCCCTTAATTAAATATATTATTTACTTCTTAAATATTTTTCTCTATAGATTAAAATAAAAATCTGATTTTTTCAAAATTGGAAATGAAATAGTTCCAAGTAAAAAACTTTCTACGTTATGTTGAAGGACAATTATGTTAATTGTTAATTTATTTTTTTTAATTTCCAAATTTGCAATTTTTAGGAACTAAAATGTCCTACATTGTTAACAATGTCTATTTCATCAATACTTTTTTAAACTGGCACTTCAAATCTCCCGCCGAGAGGACTTAACTTACATTAGTCCAATCATGCTTCAGTCGGAATTCTCGGAATTACATGTGTACTACTGATAGCGTCTAAATTCTATAAATCGTTTATCGTGATAGGATATCTTTTTCCTCGCGAGCAGCTATTCTTTCATTGAAAATAAAAGAAGAGGATGTAAAGGTAAGTGTAAAAATAAGCATGATTGTAATTGTCCCAGTTATTTTAATGTAAAAAAAAGACCCATGCAGAATTTTAACCTCAAAACAAAGACCCGCAGAGACCGGCTCCGCAAATATAAAAAATCGTATTTTTAAAAAGCGGAATCGTTTGTGGGTCATATGTGGGCGTTTCGGATATGGTTTTCATCGTGTCGGGGTCAAAAATGTAAAAATGGCAGAGTTTTCAAAATTTGCGGGCTAACTTAACGCTTGCACTGCAAATATCATTTATTGAAAAAAGTTACTATATCATTCGTTTGTAGGTGTTTCGGATTTAACTTTTATTATTTTGGACTCAAATGTGCAAAAATGGGAAGTATCACTTGCCTTTAAATTATAAAAATTTTAAATTGTTTTAACTAACAGAACAATAAAGTTAGCGTTACTACTGATATAGAGTTGTGTTAAAAACTCTTTATTACGACGAATTATATAATTGTTGAAGGTGAACTTCATAAAACCACAACGAACGAATGGTTGCAAAATTAAATTTATATATAATTCATTTTTATATTATATACCGTATGATTGGCAAAATTAGTAACATAACTAAACTCCTTTTATGAAGTAAAAAAAACTTTTAAATAATTAGAAGATTTGAAAAGAAATTAGTACATATTGTGATTGTTATACGAAGTAAATTTATAATACTATATTTTTTTTATTGGTTTAACATTTAAATTGATTATCTAATTACCCAGTAATCAAAAGTTGCACTTTTACTGCAATTTAAATAAGCGCGTCATTAGATGTGTGAAGTGCGTGCGCAGTGAGCTCTTATTTATTTTCTTCAAAGTTCTGTAATTCTCACAATTTTAATTCCGAAACACTGCAAGTGGACTCCCAAACACCCACAAACGATTGACACAAGAAATTTAAAAAAAAAGACCTGCAGTGCAAAAGTGAAGTTAGCACACAAATTTTATAAATGTTCTGATTTTTGCATTTTTGAGTCCAAAGCAATAAAAGCTAAATCCGAAACACCCACAAACGAATGGTATGGTGCTTGTGTGGTGCATTGTGGTGCATTGTGGTACTAGTGTGAAGTTAGCACGCAAATTTGGAAAATTACACTTCATGTACTTTAAGTATTTAACTAAGTACATCATTGTAAGATTTAGATATGTTATATTAGTTATTCAATTAACAAACTGATCAAATTCTAATTTCTTAAAATTAAGAAAGTTGATCCAGTTTTACGAAAGTTTTAAAGAAAGTTGATGTGGTAGTATGAGTTTTTTGAAATTATCTGAACTGAAGGAAATAAAATGTTCACTTATTCAGACAGCTTGATTGAACCGCCGCATCGTAGAAGTGGGTATAAAAATGCTTGGTCCGAGCGCAGTAGCCTCTCATCGGTTTTGTAAATTCTTTTTCACTTTTATTTTTGGATATTTGCATAGAGTACTTTATTTGCTTGGATGATATCAAAAAATGTTTTTTAAATTGTAATTTTTACATTGTTAGGATCCGCTTGTGCTGGGACCAAGAAATTTTATACCCCTTTCTACGATGCGGCGGTTCAATTCAGTTAAAGCTTAAGAATTGTAATTTTTCAAAATTAAGAAAGTTAATCTAATTTAAAGAAAGATGATGAGTTGAATTGTTGAATGCGTTTTGTTGAGAGTACCTAAACTGATAAAAATAAAATGATCACTTCATTATAGACAGCTTACTTCAGTTAAAAAATGAAGATAAAAACCAATTGCAGATTTGAAGTTTTCTGTCTAATCGTTTGCAGAAATTTTGTTGTTTAACATAATAATTTAATTATAGCCCGAAACAAATTTTAATAACCCTGGCGGACCGAATGAACGGAAAGGATACTCTACAGCGTACCCTTATAGTATCCACATAGTATCCCTTCCGTATCATACATAAAAAACTCAAAAAAACAGCAAGATGAACATTTAAATTGTTGCAATTCAGATTCTACGTTAAAATTGCCATTAGAAGGTCACGGAGTAATTGTAATAGTTTTTTTTGCAGCGTTAAAAAATCAAGAAAATGTCATTAACTCTGCCGAAGGTGACTTCAAGCGTGTCCATAGTCGCTCAAGTTGTATGTTGCGCGCGAAGTTTAAAACTAAAATTCAAAATTGCAAATTTTTCAAGTAAATGTAAATAACTATAATAAATAATTCAATTAATGTAAAAAAAGATGGCAATGTTTGAAATTAGCAGGTAAATTTTAAAAATTTTGTCCGAGTCGTTGAATTTTAATTTTTCACATTTTACAGCATGCAACTTTATCGACTGCGATAACATGCGAGATAATAAAAGCCAAACCAAAGATATTATCTTTGTTTATACTGACAAAGATATTATGTAGTTTGGTCGATTACAACTTGATACTGCGCCTTAATGGTCGTCAGCTCACTGACACTTAAGTCGCAGCGTTTTTGTCTGAGGTTTCCACTGTATTACGCTAGTATCCAGAAAAAATTCCTAAAGTTACCGATGGATAACGCTTATTAACTGCTACTAAAACAAGATGCGCTTGAAGTCGCCTTCAGCCCATGTAAATTACAGGTATTCTATTTTTTAAAGTTTTAACGCTACAAGAAAAACTATTGCAATTACTTTGCGACATTATAGCTCCAAATTTAACGTAGAACCCGAATTGCAAGAAGTTAAATGTTCATCTTGCTGATTTTTTTAGTTTTTTTATGCATGATACGGAAGAGATACTATGTGAATACTATAAAGGTACCCTGTAGCGTATCCTTTCCGTTCGTTCGGTCCGCCAGGGAATTAAGAAAGCTGAATTATAGATTTAAGAATGTTTTAAAGAGACTTGATGTATTTGTATTTTGACCAAAGACGTTGGTACAAACTCTTTTCTACAAGAAACTATTTTGAATCATTCCATTTTTCATTCAATTTTTCAAATTAAAAATTATTTCAAAAAGTAGAAAAACATTTAAAATACGCAAAATTAATTTTTTTAATGTCCTGTAATATTGTCGAATGTATGGAAAAAATACAGCACGCTGGAAATTTCATACACTTAATTTGAGAAAATTACTATAACCTATAAATTCGCACTCACTTCTAAATTTACAACACCGAGTTGTTATTTCACATGACCTAAAAGTAAAATCGCAAGAAGCATTGTAATATTCTCGACTTTCGTAAATAGCCAACGTTACACGTTGTTAATAATCGAGCCCACGTTCGACGTGGTAAAATTATAGTAAAAATTTTGTACAGTGTACTTCAGGTTTCAGTTCTCATTGTGCGTTACAAAATTTCAGTTCAAGTCCGCGTTCGAATTAGTACGACCCCACTAGACAGAGATGACACTAGGGTAAAAAAGGACAGAGTTATCTTGGGGCTCAGGTTTCGTGTTCGGGTCTTTATTGTGCTCAGGCCTTCAGTATGAGAGGCCCACAGGTGCTGCCCTCAGTGGACTATGGTGGAATCGTTGGATGACGAGCTCGCCCTCTTTCCAGTCATGGTTCTTTGCCAAGTTGCCAACATGTCACTACCCAGTGCGTCGTCTGCATTTTTGACAAGCTGCTAGTTACTCTTGGCCTACTTTACTGATGTTTTTTCTCTGGTTCAACGTGACTTCCGTAGGTCGGAATCCTCCAATGTCGTCTTCCTTGCCGATCCATAATGTTTCTTAGCCTCATATCCCGTTTCGACATTGACTCAGAGACATCAGGTTTGTTGCCAATTTGTTTTTCCTAACCTATCTAACTTGGGTTCCTCTGAACTTGATATAAACAAAAGGATAAAAATTGAACTCAAATTTTTCTTCTTCTAGTACTTAACCTAGGCTGGGGTTCCTGGCTTGTCGGGCACTGGCTCTTTTTATTCGCCCGGCGTTTCGGGGTTAGTTTCAGCTTTGGCGAAATCACGGAAAATTATTTACAAAAACGTGTGTTTTTTCCAAAACCATGTTACAATATATATTAAGGCGTGCTAACAAAAACGAATTTTCTAATTGCATACTAGGAGTCATAGCTAGGAGTCAGATTATTCTTGAGGGTAATACAACCATCCTTCTTTTTAAAAATTTTTGAACAACAATTAGATAGCGCGAATTGCATTTAAGTTATTTACTACAAATTTTCCGGCAGTTAGAAGTTGAGAACCCGAACGATTCTCCGTAACCTGAGAGCAGCAGTCTTGTTTATGAAACTTGGAAATAGTCAATAGTGAGCGGATACCTGTTGTAACGTTTAATGCCACCATTGTCTAGATTCGGACCTTTTTTTAATTTAAAATTTCTGCCTAATGGTATAATAATAATAATAATAATAATATTCTTTTGCTAAAACTCTGATCAGTGAAAATTCTTCAGTACTTATTCAGCTATCGTAGTGTTGAGAGGTAAATTTACTAGTTTATATGAAATTGTGATGTGCAAATAAAGTGAACGAAAGTGTTAAAATCATGGCGATGAATCGTTCAAGAAGCGAAATATACCTTATTGAGCACATCGAAGAAGATATCCTTGGATGTAAATTACCATCAAAGGGACAAGTCCTGCGATACTTTCTTTACGAGCTGAGATATTCGGAAAAGAAAACCACTATCCATGAAAGTGCTAAGTGTGCAATAATTAAGTTAAAATTTTTTGCGGAAATGCTAACATTCCAATTCAGAAACAAGATAAATATACTGATAAATTAAAAGCTTTATACAAAGAATATACAAATTTAACTAAGTCTAGAACCAAAACTTTTACCTTGCAAGATGTAAAAGAATGTAAGTTCAAAGAGGAGTTAAATGACTTATTCGATATTGCAGCACAGACTGCTTTGGAAACAATAAATAAGAAAGATAGATTATTTTTGTTGGCACAACGAAAAAACAAACATGCAGGTTCTATGATACCAACACTTAAGCAACAAAATCAGCTGAGAAACAAGAGAAGAAAATAAATGAGTGCCAGCAATGTGATACAGGTAAAATGAAAAAATAATCAACATTAACTAAATGGCTTACGTACCATAAACGATTTGTTGAACTTTTTGAACTATTTCATGAATTTAAAAATGTAATAGTAAAACTAAATGATTACAATTTGTATTCTATTTTTTTAGTGTTAGTGTTAAATACCTTACACACTTGTTAAAAATCAAATGCAAACAGGGTCATTACAAACAAAAAATTTCATTTACTTTTCTGGTTTAACTTAAAATATAAACACAATTAGGAGGAATCTAAAAAAATCAAAGAAAAAAAACGGTGGTGGTTTTTAGTAAATTGACTTTGAATATTTTCAGAAAAACAGCCGCCATTTTGTCAATCTTGAACTTTTATGAAATTTTCCAACTGATTTCGAAAGAGAACGAGAAATTCTATCGGAATCAGAGAGTAAAAGATAAATGTCTACATTAGATGCAATATTCAAAATATTACTAATTTATTTTCCAATTTTCTTCGAAATAAAGTATTTAAACCACATTTTATTCGACCAATGTAAAGAGTAGGTAATTTATTATTGAAAAACGGAATTGTTGTAACTATGCATCGGCCTCTTTATAAAAGTAAACTTTTCATCTTAGAAAATTTATCTTTTTAAAAAGTAATCATATATTTTTAGGTATTAATGGCGAAATTGAGACGCTGAATGAGTCAATTGGCACTCTTTTATTGATTTCCTCGTAAGAGGAATAAGGTAAACCGTCTTCCAAATCAGGCTGTCAACAAACCCCAAAAAAGTTGAAGCTTATGACTCCCGAAATCTGTGTGGCACTAGATAGGGGAAACGTTTTCAGTAGAATGGCAACGCATATAGGCATTTCCATGCAAAGTGTCATTTTCTCGAAAAAAAATCCAAAACCAATCTTAAGACACACATTTCAAACTTTTTTCCTACATTCTAAATACATGTAGAAACTCTTTTTTTAGCTTGGTCAGTATCTTTGCGCATGCGCGCAGTTTGCACAAAATATTTAAATTAATATGTCCATAAATCTATAAATGATTTTTTGTTTTGTATTTTCATTAAAATGATGTTACTTTGCGAAGAACTCGAGCCCTTTCAAATATAAAAGCCTCTTTGTTCTAAAAAATATTTGTAGACGAGTAATGTGATAGAAACAAGTAATTTTTTTCAATTAGTTGCCTATTTTTTGTAATATTTTAAAATATTCTAACTTTTTGGAAAAAAAGTTTTGCACAAAAGTTATTCCTTTCAATAAGATAAAACTTTTTTGTGGAAAAAATTTTTTTGTTGACATGTAACTTTTGAAGGAAAGCCATTTTTATACATATTTTGATTTTGATTTTTATGAAATACACATGATTTTTGAGCACATAATTTTCCTTACGGGGTCATTTTTCGGCCACCAAAATACAGCAAAATGAGCAAAAAATTAATTCCTATCTTGTTGCACGCGATTTTTACAACTGCAGGCGTTGAAGAAGACATTTTTGCTAAAATTTTGGAAGGAACATTTTAGCCTTAAATTTGACGTAAATTTTGCGCGCACTGCAATATTGACTGGATCTATGGTAAACTTCTTGGGCCCAACATACTGTTCGATTTCCGTAGGCATAGAAAAGTGTGCTTCAAGAAGTCGAAGTAAAGAACGATGATGGAGGGGACATTTTTTCGACAAAATCAAAATTTTCGATATTTAAATGTGTAATACTTCGATAATTTTAGAAGTACATCTTTTTCCTTTATATGGTATCTATGGGACACCTAAACCTAATAAAAATTCGAAAGATTTTTGACCGGGGTAGTTGCGCGCACTTTCCTCACCTACAGACGTTGGAGGGGATATTTGAACAGTGACACGAATTTGAGAGTTTCTTGTTGAGTTAGAATTCGAAGCATAACGTAAAGTCCATGAAATTTAAGTAGTTCATGCTGTACTAAACTAGCATGATTTTTTTCAGAATTTTCAAACATTGCGCAGAAAAGCTGTGAGGATACAAAGTATTCAATTTGAAGCTGGTTACAAATATTACACAGGTATATTTTGGGATTTTGTTCAACTATTATATGTTATATCTTTTCATGAGAGTTTCTTTAATAGCTGTAAGCTTTTGTTCCTATTTCAGGGAGTCTGTCTGTAACTTATCATTCAATATAACTTGTATTTTAAGTGTAGGTTTACCTATAAAATCATGATGACAGAAAAATGACAATTTTCGTGGAAACGCCCATATGCTAGCGTCCGCAGCAAAAAGCAAAAAGCATCTTAGTCATCGAACAATTCACAGAGAACGTGAAAAAGAACGCGGAAGATTGGCTGCAATTATAAAAGAAAAATTTAAATTCGAATCAGTAGGCGTTATACAGTGGGATTGTAAAATTATGCCAAACGATAATAATAATCAATCAGTCCATACTGCTGATCACCTCCCAGTACTGCACTGAGAGAACATACTTGGTTTTCTCGTATGATCTCGTCTCACGCTACGTTAGTTTGGGTTAATTCAAACTATGACAGCACACATTCATATTTATTTAGTGTAGAGGTAGCGCTATACAAAATACGTATACTACCATGCGTTTGAAGTCTAAACTGTATGCTCTGAGAGTAACAACTAACAACGACACGCGTTTTATGTACAAACGAGCTAATTCCTTGAACGCATGGGGACCATACTATTTTAGTATGGATCACAAGCGTTCGGAGTCAGATTACGCTCCACGCTTACTATAATAATAAGCCACCTTACTATAATAGTATGGAGTTTTAGAGTTTCGAGTATGAGACCTGTCATGCGTTGAATTCTACGCTATTGTACAATAAGAGCATGTCAGCTGTAAAAATTCATGAAGAACAAGTAGGAGCGCAGTGATATAGTTTGAGATATTATATTATATTATAGTATATTCTATTATATTATATTATATTGTTTTGAGTTTTCAGAACGAACTTTAAGCTTTTAATACTCGAAATTCATACCGTCTTAGCATGAATAGGACAAGCATCAAATTCATGGATTTCTCAAACATAAAACGCAAGTATGTTCTCTCGGGGCAGTCAGCCAATTGTTAGGAGTACCACACTTAGATTCTGGTACAGCTGAAGCCCAATCTTCAGCGATAATGGATTTATTGGAAGACTGGAATATTGCTAATAATATTTGTGGGATGTGCTTCGATACAACGAACACAAATGCTGGTCAGAAAGGTGGCACCTGTCTTCTTCTGGAGCAAAAACTGAACAGAAATCAGCTATATCTGTCTTGTAGACATATTTACGAATTAATACTGAGGGCATCGTTTGAAAATTATATAGCCTGTCCTTCTGGGCCAGAAGTACAAGGAGTTCGATTGGAATGGCAATCCCCTGGCGGACCAAATGAACGGAAAGGATACGCTACAGCGTATCCTTATAGTATCCACATAGTATCCCTTCCGTATCATGCATAAAAAAACTAAAAAAAAACAGCAAGGTGAACACTTAACTTGTTGCAATTCAGATTCTACGTTAAATTTTCCGCTAGAATGTCATGAAATAATTGCAATAGTTTTTCTTGAAGCGTTAAAAATTTAAAAAATATTTATACCTGTAATTTACATAGGCTGAAGGTGACTTCAAGCGAATCCATAGTCGCTCAAGTAGTATGTCGGGCGCGAAGTTTAAAAATAAAATTCAAAATTGCAAATGTGTCAAATAAATGTATTTACATTTATTTGACACATTTGCAATTTTGAATTTAATAACTATAATGAATAATTAAATTAATGTAAAGAAATATGGCAATGTTTGAAATTAGCAGGTAGATTGTAAAAATTTTGTCAGAGTCGTAGAATTTTTACAATCTACCTGCTAATTTCAAACATTGCCATATTTGTTTACAATTATTAAATTATTCATTATAGTTATTTACATTTATTTGACACATTTGCAATTTTGAATTTTATTTTTAAACTTCGCGCGCAGCATACTACTTGAGCGACTATGGATTCGCTTGAAGTCACCTTTAGCCCATGTAAATTACAGGTATAAATATTTTTTAAATTTTTAACGCTGCAAGAAAAACTATTTCAATTACTTCATGACACTCTAGCGGCAAATTTAACGTAGAATCTGAATTGCAACAAGTTAAATATTCATCTTGCTGTTTTTTAAAGTTTTTTATGCATGATACGGAAGAGATACTATGTGGATACTATAAGGATACGCTGTAGCATATCCTTTCCGTTCATTCGGTCCGCCAGGGTCTCTGAGCAAGGCAACATTCGACTGCAATGTAAATGATCCCTTGGTATTAGCAATAATTAGTGATCAGCAAGATTCTCTTCTCTTGTTTGTTGAAGAAAGTTTGAAGGTATGAATAATTTTATATTCCGAAATTATTACTGTTTTATACTTTTTACCAATATTAGCCCATTTAAAATATTCAGAAGTATAATTAATTGGTAACAAAGATTTAATTATTGCAATATTTATTAGAATAATCCAACAATTTGTTTATTTAATGCTCCAGGAATTCAAACCAGAAATTGAAAAGTCTGAAGATGAGAAGGAGTCATCAAGGAGACCAAGCGATGATTACAAGGAGTTGCTAGAACTCATAATAATTTTTGTAGGTCATGAACCTGTGAAAGGTTGAAACGTGCACCAACCTGTTTCGAGGTAATTTATCCCTCC
>JBAGKK010043333.1:0-10411 GCA_037177015.1 Euceroptres primus | reverse complement strand
CATCTATAATTTTAATTCATTTAATTAAATTATATTTTATATTTATTTAATTTTAATTTTCACAAGTAGTTGGACTCACAAAAGAAATCCCACTTGCTAATATTTTTATAGAATTTTCACATAAAAGAATCTATACTATCAAATAAACAAAATAATTTTCAAAGTTACACTGTCGAGCGCCAGGTACTTTTGGTGCTCCCAATAGTATTTAATAACAATTCATGGGGTTTAGAAATAACACTATTAATTAATAAGGTCAGAATTCACGGTTGGATGAACCCAATTTTAGTTACAATGGGGCGTTTAACCAAGCCGACACAACATAGCACGACAGTCGCGACCGACCACGCCAGAGATAGAATTACACAAAATAAAAGCAGTTAAGTAAGCTTAACACTGACTCAACATTCGTGCATTGTAAGAAAACAAGAATTTTAACGACATCGATTTGACTGGATGACCCGACTTTGAGCGCGAGTGGGAGCGTATACGCAATCCCCGCTTTAGGAGCGTAACCAGAAATGTTCAATTTTTACAATAAAATAACAAACCATGAAAATTAGTACCTTGAGATCAGAGACGGCGTCCACCCCGGAAACAACCTCGGCCTCAGGCGTGCATACTCAAAAGAAATAGGGAGGTGCAAAATGTCTCGATTCGGTAATCGGTCAGCCGCTCCCAAAGCTCCAGAATGGTACAAAGAATTCGAAAACTCGCAGGCGGTACATTTCACGCGAAGGTAACGTCGGTGCCTACTATGCCGATGCTACGCTTGACGTTTGCTGCCAGCCGTCACAACTCGTACGCCGAATATTCCAAAACGCAGTCGGACTCCTGGTGTTTCACCCAAGTTCTTGAACACCACGGGAATCACGTCCATGGTGTATGCGAGGGTGAGATCCTCCAACGACGAACCCGTGTGTGGCTACTTACAACAGCCCGCTACGCGACGTCCATGCTCGTCGAGTTGCCTAGGTGGTGGTAATACCACCTTGTTGATTTCCGCTATCGATCTGACCATCGACGTGATGAGAGTCAACGACTCTCATACTCAGTGATTCATGAAAATAATTAATCAAGTCAGTGAGTTAACAAAAGCGTGCAATTCTTACTCTGGATGGTACGAGACGAGAACCTGGAGACCTAACCTCAAAACGGATATTAAAATAAGAAAGTTTTCCACCATTGACAGGTAAATTATTAAATCAAAAAGGAAAGATGTGTCAGTTGACAGGTCTTCTGGATACAAGCACCCGACCTATCAACTCGAGTTTACAGAATGGGAATTGATTCGAGCCTGGAGCTTTATTTTTAGAAAAAAATTGAAATTATTCTCATTATATTTTGCAATATGTAACTCCGACAAAACACGGCGTTACAATCTATATATATATATATTATAACTGATTATTTTACACAGTCATAGATTTTTAGTTTAAATTATGGAATTTTGTTATATGGTTTAATTTTTCTTACATTTAGATTCAAACAATAAATTGAATCCACAAAAGGAATTCCAAATTGCGGATATTTTAGAACCTTTCACACAAAGAATTTTTTCAATTAAACAGCATAACCAACAGAAGTTGATTATGGCCGAGCGCCAGGTACTTTTGGTGCTCCCAAAAGTACCAAAAGGAGAGAATTTAAGTTACCTTAGAGACCCAACGAAGCTCAGATCGCGGTGAGTGGGGGGGTAAGGAGCAACGCTATGATGAAAACTCAGCACATTTTAGAAATCATAGCTTTTAATAATAGAATAGATGGAACTATAATTTTACTCAATCAAATTGACAATTATTGTGGCCTGAGAATCACTGGGGCGTCTTGCCATGCCGACATAACCCGTAACGTAGGTCGCGAACGACCCCGCCAGAGACAGAATTATCAGGAATGAATACTCAAGTAATATCTACACTGACTCCAATTAATGCGATTTACAAGATTTGAATTCAATACATTGACTCTAATTAATGTGATTTAAAAGATTGGAATTTAATACATTGACTCTAGGATGACTTGACTTTAAGCGCGAGTGAGTTCGCAACGCGAACTCCGCTGTAGTAGCGTGTCGAAATTATTTACTTAACAGGAGAGATAAATACCATGGCAAACGGTACCTTCTGAACAGAGACGGCGACCACCCCGGTAACAGCTACGGCCGCAGGAATGCATCTTCAAAAGGCTAAGGCGTTGGCACACGAGGGCAGCGGACGGAAATCGGCAATAGCTACGAAGCTCCAAACTAGAATGGCGACGATCGTCACGTCGCGCAACGACGTTCGCTCCCGAGGCTACCGCAGCGCTCGGTGTGGTCATCTACAGTACCACCCGATACCCCGCGCAAGATACAAGATTCGAAATTCGTAGACGGTACAATGTTGCGCGTAGGTAACGCCGATACCTAGTGTGCCGAGACTGCGCCAGTCGTCGGTTGAATTGATAGCGCTGATCGATCGCAATCGCGAAACGCCGCCAGACTACAAGCATTATCACCCACGCTCTTGAACATCACGGGAATCACTTTCATGGTGTATACGTGGGTGATTATTCCAAAGAAGAACCAGTGTCTCCCTGCCAAAATCCACCAGGTGACATCCTTAGTGCCGCGATGTTCAAGTAATCGCGACTCCCGCCAGCTGAGCATCAGCTGTTCTTCTAATGAGGGTCAATGACCCCCATTTGCAGTGATCATGAAAATAAGAATATCGAGTCAGTGAAATAATTAATAGTGCAATTCTGACTCTGGTTGGTACGAGACGAGAACGTGGAGACCTAACCTCTCTGGATACCATAGGGCAATGCCCACTTAATCAGGTGACTTATAAAAATTATTATTATCATTAAAGAAAAAAGATGTGTCAGTTGACAGGTCCTCTGGGTACAAGCACCCGACCTGTCAACTCGAGTTTACAGGACTTGAATTGATTCGAGCCTGGAACTTTGTTTTTATCAATCAGAAAATAACTAACTTCAATTTAATTAAGTTCATAATATGTAACGCCGGTAATAAATACAGCGTTACAATATATATATATATATATTCTGACAAAATTTTGAAAGATGCACAGAAGTTTATTGGAGAGTTTGTGTGTATGTGTGTGTGTATGTGCGTACTTTGAAACGATACCTTTTACCAGTGTTGTTGTTCTGGAAGTTCTAGATGACAATTTTGACTTAAAATTAATCTCGTTTCAAGAGACGAGAATAGGAATTATAGTTGTGACCCTATTGTTTCAGAGCACTGTTATCTTTTGGTAGTTCAATATTCGAACATCGTTTTGGAGACCAAAAGTAATCGTAGGAAAACGAACCGTTAATCATTCTTTGCATGCTTTTGTTTCGAGTCAGATGCCGAATCCAGTGATCCCAATGTTGGCGACTTTTTCTTTGCGTTTGCGTCGGAGCAGCGGGCTCATTGGTTACAGTTGGCGCCCAATTCAAAACGAGTATTAAAAACAAATCTCGTAATTAAAGTAAATAATGATTACAAATTGCACAAGAATGTATATAAATTGTATAAATTCATATAAATTTTTTGTGAAATATAACTTAGTCCTTCGAATTCAAAGAAAATAAACTGGTATTTAGAAAATATATGTTATAATTCATATACATTCTTGTGCAATTTGTAATAATTATTTATTTTAATTTCTAGAATTGTTTTTAATACTCGTTTTGAATTGCGCGCCAACTGCGATCAATGAGCCCGCTGCCCCGTCGCAAGCGCAAAGAAAAAGTCACCAACATTGGGATCAATGGCGAAATCTAGAGAATAAAATAAGAACCTAGATCCTGCACAAAAATGTCAAACTGACGGCCAAGTTCGACTTCTCACTAGAGAGATAGAAATTGAAATGCACTAATTGATGTGATTGACCCATCAGAGTAAGTTACAAATTATTGTAATTTTTAACTAAGGAATGCATTGCTTTCGGCCGCAGAACACCTTTCTCGATTTGCAGAGTTGCAATTTCCACACTTAAAACGTGTTACTCCGCGGAACTACTTTAAAAGAATTTGATGACCTACCACCTATGGTTTCTGTTCATTCTTGGTTGAATGTAATTCTATTAATTATTAAAATGTTCAAGTTTTAGTATTTTATAATTATCATTATAATTAGTAATAATTATAAAATACTAATTAATTATTGTTGTTTAAATTCTAGAAGGAAGTAAACCCATAAGAGACATTAAACTTTTATTTAAATGTTTATCTGATTTTACTTGAAATTGTTTATTTATTCTTTGAAATGTCGTTCATTAACATCAGTTAGACTAAAGAATCAACAATAGTCCCAGAAAAATTTTCGTTAACTTAATTGTTCCTTATTTACTTTACTAGTTTGATGACAGCTGTTCCCATACCTTGATGAAAGTGTTCATACGTACGCTTTACTCTCCACTCACACACAATCCTCGCGGTACATTGACATCGCATTGTCAGCACATTTTATATTGAAACTAAGTTTACTTAATCCTATATAAGGTGAAGCAATATTTTAAGTGCAATTAAGAGCCATGAAAGATAAAATGTGCATTTTAAAAAAATTAAATTTTTAAAGCTTTACAAGTTCACTCCATCAGTTTTTAGATAATCTTTTTTATTAATTAATTCTATCGAAGTTTTGTGTTCCAAACCTTCAGTTAACCTTAAAAAAATCGGGATTTTGAAGCCTCCACAAATCTTCCATTTTATTGAGACGTTGTTTAACTTTTCTCTCTAATAATTCTTTAATATATTTTTTATTTAAGTATTAAATTCTTCAGTACTCCTTAAGGGTATTTGATACATAATGATGTCACGAATTACCAACCGATTTTTTATTTATATTAAGCGGGTTTATTAAGAGAAAAATGTAAATATAATGCTGAAATTTGAGGAAATAATATTATAGTAAGAAATATATCAAGGAATCGATGTCTGGTGCGTTTCAATTTTTATTTTGAAAACTTTTATTTCGAAATAAATCTGAAACGAACCAGTCATCGATGCCTAAATATATTCATTATTATTTTCCCAAATTTCAGCATTATATTTGCATTTCTCGACTAATAAACCTACTAAAGGAAATAAAAAATCGGTCGGTAATTCGTGACGTCATTATGTACTTTTATAAAATGGCGTGTTTTCATGCTTCCATAGCCAAATGCAGAAGTACGCGTTTTGAGCGGTGTCTGTCACACTCGTCACGTAATGTACTATTTTAGTTTTAGCGGGAAAGACCTTATTTTGCACGTAATTCATTTTGCACATGTTTTCCGGAAAACTTTTTTTGCACGAAATTTATTTGCACTTATTTTGTACAGACTTATTTTGCACGTATTTATTTCATATTTTCCTGCGTAATGCCTGGACTAGTGGTGAATTCAGAATTCATTTTCACATTTTTTCAGTTTTAATCATTTTGTATGCTTTTAGTGTTAGGCACATAAAAATTTGTTAACACAATTATCATTAAAAATAATTTTTAGATCCTTGATCAGTCTTCAATTAGAAAGGTCATTTAAATTAAAAACAAAAATATTAAACGTTCCGGTCCTGATTTTGGACCCTTTTCAATAAATATTTTAATATAGTCAAATTCTGAAAAAACAGTAAATAGTTTGACATACAAAAAAGTTAAAGAATATAATCAAAGTAAAGAGTGTTTGGTTAAGTGGCAATTTAAGTAATCAAATAAATTAGGTTTATAAATGAAAGAAATTACTCTAATATGATGAGCATTTCATTGGTACGATAAATTTTAACAACAGATTAAAAACATTTTAAAAAGTTCACTTATTTACAAATCAATAAAACATACCTATTAAACGAGTTCAATCATCCCATGTAAAATGTTTCAAGTCGGAGAGACATTCGTCAATTAATTACATAAAAAATAGTTGTTGGAAGTGCAACAGTGAATATTTGGTATCTATTAGAATTTAGAAAATAAGAAATACTAAGGACATTTAGGTGCAAAAGCACACAAAGGGTCTTGAGGGAGTTTTGCCAAGCAGGTCAAAAATTCAGTTAGTCTCAGTGCGACCACTGACGCGTAAGGTCTATCTCACTCAAAGCAAATTATCTCAGAACTATCTTTTTCTTTCATGTGACATTGTTACTTAAATATATCTATTATTTATTCCAGTTGTAGTGTTTCATTTATCTGTGCGTTCAACTCTCTTTTTTATCCGTCTTTTGTACTTATTTAGTGCTTAATTAATTATTATGTAGTCTGCAAACTGCCAACAATAGTTAAGTAACATTCGCATACAATAACATGATATAAAAGACGTATAATATTATAGAATCGTTTAAAACATGCAAAAATATTTAAACATTTTACCAAGTTGGCAAGAACTTCACGACACACCAGTCGCCAACTTCATTGAATGTCTTTACTTTACATACTTTACATGGGATAATTGAAATCGTTTTATAGGTATGCTTTATTGATTTTTAAATACTTCTTTACTTTGATTATATTCTTTACCTTTTTTGTATGTCAAACTATTTCTTGTTTTTTCAGAATTTAACTATAATAAAATATTTATTAAAGAGGGTCCAAAATCAGGACCGAAAAGTTTAATATTTTTGTATTTTATTTATATGATATATATATATATATATAAGGCCGAGACTGACTCATCATCAAAAATAATTTTTGTTTGTTATTCCCCATCATTGATATCCTCATAATCGTCAGCACCCTATCATGTCCACAGAAAAAATCTTCATTGATTTTTGTGATTAGATTATTAGAACAATCTTAAAAATTTAATTATCCATGAAAATAATCATTTCATTATGTGCTTAAAATATGCACAGATATTTACTATCCATTTTATTGTGTGCTGATTTCTTGATGTTTTAATTAATAATGTGGAAAATTTCGGCAATTAAAGATTATATGAAAATTTCATGCAAAATATATCTTTTTCGAATAAGTCAGTGTATTTCACGCGAAATATTCCTGTGCAAAACATGTAAGTACGTAAAAAATAAGACCATGTAAAATAAGTACGTGCAAAACAAGTTTGACTAAAATTAAATATTTAAAATATGAAATAAAGGTGTGCAAAATAAGTGCGTGCCAAATAAATACATGAAAAATAAGTTTTCTTAAAAGCATGTGCAAAATGTACGATCGATTCTTATTTTTAGTCGTGGAGAATTTTTTTGCACTTACCTGCATCCGATAAGAAAGATTTTACGTCATAAGTGAAGTTCCGCGGTAGATTTATAGGATGATGATTCTAAATAAGATTTATGACATGAAAGAAAAATCTCTAAGAATAGCTTT
The DNA here is from genome assembly GCA_037177015.1 of Euceroptres primus. NCBI lineage: Eukaryota > Metazoa > Arthropoda > Insecta > Hymenoptera > Figitidae > Euceroptres > Euceroptres primus. The sequence continues at coordinate 3,120 of JBAGKK010043333.1, read as the reverse complement.
TCTATTAAGCTTTAGAAGATTCAAAATAAATTGATCAAAAATCGAATTAAATATTACTTATAAATTTTAACTGATTCTTCTAAGTACATTGAATAATTTTTCACATCCATGGAAGTTTAAAGCTTAGGAATCCTTATCAAAAAAATATATAGGTGGTTAAAAACATAGGCTGCATAATAACTAAAAAAATAGTTCACTTTTAAGCATTAAATTTCACATCCCAATAGTGGCAGGAATTATAGATTGCTATATGTATATATATATATATTTCATCTATCTATATACAATTTTTGTTCCTTCGAATCGCATTGCTTGTTGCTTTCATAACCTTATAACAATCAGCAATTCAAAGTTTACTTTAAAATCTTGGCAGGAATCAGACATAACTTCGATAGTTTATTCGTCGTTTATTTAAAAAAAAATCGACGAGTTTCCAGGGCTACGGGAGTCATTTCACAAGAACCACTGATTCGATGAGATGAGTGAGTCACAGACTTCCCTAATTTTCCGAGTACGCACAAACAAACTTTTAATTATCTTAATGTCGAGCGCTGAGCTATCGATACGTAAAAGTAATATTCACTATTCAATGTCGGCTTGTCCGACTGCCTCCTTTTCAATTCTAAAAGTTCCGTTCATAATTATACAAACACGTCAACTACGATCTATATTACACCAGCGATTTAAAAAATGTCGAACTAAACAAGGTCGTTAAAAAATCAGTCTTCGCGCGAGATTAACACTAGAGGTCATCTCATCGTTGCTCGATTGTTTTACCTAATAGATTTTTAGTTTGTTGTATCTTCTGATCTTTCATCCTACTTTCTAATCTTCTTCAATTTACAGGACCTTTTGGCACTCTTCAATTTTCGATTCAACGTAACGTTCGTTAATTTACAGTATATTTTGATCTTCTTCAATATACATTATATTTTGATCATCTTCTTCCTTTTAATCTTGCATTAGAATCACACTTCTATTTTGATTGCATAAAATAATCAGGAACTCATCATTTGCCACTGGTCCAGCCTATTCCCATTGTGTCCAATGAGGGTCTCTATAGATCGTATAAGGTATCATCAATCAAATTAACTGAAAGCTGCAAAACCAGCAGGATCAGCGATCTCAATTCGATGATCTGAGCTAGAATCAGTCTTGTCGCTATTACACTGGGAAATCTTCTGATCAAGTGAAAATTCCACTATGTGTAATGTTTTTCATCTCTATAATTTGCTCATCCTTTGAGGGACAAGACTCAGTGGCCTTATACTACGAATTTATAGGGGTAGTGCCAATGTTGCTGATGAAACTGGGACAGGCATTTTCAGCCCGATCTCCACCTTGGAGTGAAAAATGCCTGTAGGACATGTACTCTGGAGGATTTTGAGCCATGGGTTGTTCCCTTTTAACAGACGCTCTTTGTTTCTTCATTTTCATGTAGCCGAGAATAGTAATTAGCAACACAAAGACGACAAAGCCCATGCAGCTTCCGACAATCAACCCCAGCCTCCGGGTCAGTATGTTAGCTAGACTACCTCTATCACCTAGGGAGCCTTCTCCCACTATCGAGCTAGGAGATTCCAGGGTTCTAACTTCTGTGCATCTACTCATGGGTGAGTTGACCATCACTGGCATCGCTGGACTCTCGATCACGTCATCTTGAGAAGCGTTCCATTGCCAGGAATTAATGTCCTCAGGGATCGCGGTACCCCAACTGCCCAGACCCAAGAGGCAGATCAGATAACGTGTGTCTGAAGCCAGCTTCGTCAGCCTCACTGAACGTGCCTTCGGGTCCAGTAACTTCCCTCGCACCTGTTAACCAAGATAGTATCTGGGTTAGTTTGTCTAAGTTTTAAGTTTGGCTTCAGGGATGAGGATTCAGTTCGATATTGGGAAGTTGTGGGTCGAGTTGTCATCCCTTTTCTAAGTAGGGTTATTGTCTTAAATTAGGAGCTTTTCGAGGGCTTACTTACTTGAATTTTTTGTGTACACCCGACAGCAAGATTGCAGATTTCATGGTTTTGCATCAGATTGCACAAGATTGCAAGAATTGTAAGATATCAAAGGATTGCGTGGAATTGCATGAAATTGCATAGATATTGAATGGGATTGTAAGATTGCATGGAATTTCAAGAGCTTGCATGAGACTGCATACAGATTTCTTAGAATTAGGCAGATATTGCACGAGATTACTTGAGTAGTATAGCAGGGAGGTTTCTAGACCAAGATTCCTACCTTACCGACATCGCGAAGATTCTATGCTGTTCTGGTTCGTGCCCGTTCTAAAATGTGGTTCGTGCCCGTGCTAAGTTACTGGTAGTTGGTAGGTCAGTTATGCAGATTTCTAATGTGTGCCAACAGATGGCACCATCACCGACAGTCGATATTATTATCAGTCTATAATGCAGATTCCTGTTACCGACAGAGAATCTTCGATGGTTCGTGTCCCTGCTAAGTTCTAGAATGTTCTTGAAGGTATGAAGTCATCTTCAGAATATTCTGAAGGTTATTTTGGCGTAAACGAGGCGAAATTTTGCGTAAACAACTTCAAGACCACCCTTGAGATAGCTATTGCAATGTTCTCAAAGGTGTGACATCATCGCTAGAATATTCTGGAGGTTAATTTGACGTAAACAAGGTGAAATTCTATTATATTTTGCGTAAACAACTTCAAGGCTACCCTTGAGATAGCTATTGCAATCTTCTCAACAGTGTGTCGTCATCGCCAGAATATTCTGAAGATTAATTTGGTGTAAATAAGGTGAAATTCCATCATATTTTGTCAAGGCCACCCTTGAGATAGCTATTGCAATTTTCGCGAAGGTGTGATGTTATCAACAAAATATTCTGAAGTTTAAATTAGCGTAAACAAGGTGAAATTCCATTATATTTTGCATAAACAACTTCAAGGTCACCATTGAGATAGATATTGCAATCTTCTTGAAGGTCTAACGTCATCGCTAAAGTATTCTGAAGATTAATTTGTTGTAAGCAAAGTGAAATTCTATTATATTTTGCGTAAAAAATTTCAAGCGCGACTCACATTCCATAAGCTATTTTGCATAAACAATGAAGATGATTAATACGCAAATTGTAATTTGATATGGGTAATTATCACAT
>JBAGKK010043324.1:0-10412 GCA_037177015.1 Euceroptres primus | reverse complement strand
AAACGGCATAAACAATTGTGTAATTTCAATTGGTTTGACAGTGATATTCCAGAGCAGTACATTGACATTTTATGAAAAATGTGATTAATATAAACAAACGGCATACACAAATTCTCTGTTTGTGCAATTTTTTAAAGTTTGAGGTACTTTTTTTGGAAATTTGTTTCAATTGGTTTGGCAGTTATTTTCCGGCGCAATACATTGATTCTTTATGAAAAATGTGATTGTTATAAACAAACGGTATTAACAAATTCGCTGCGAATTTGTTTATAGAAATAACGTTTGCAATGAAATGACAATATACTGTCTTTCAATAACTATGGCAAACCATTAAAACAAATTTCCAAAAAAAACCTTGAATTTTAAAAATTGCACAAACAGCGAATTCGTTTATGCCATTTGTTTATAACAATTACATTCTTCATAAAATGTCAATATGCTGCTCCGGAATATCACTGAAAAACTGATTGAAGCAAATTTCCGAAACAAAGTACCTCAAACTTTCAAAAATTGCTTAAACTGTGCAGTTGTTTATATTATTTGCTTATAACAATGTGAAATATACTTCCATTTATTTTTATAATGCTTGTACATGACTTCAAATTGGATTACAGACAAAGTCACTTAATCAATATTCAAAATCATTACAAAATCTCACTGCTGTTTATAACATTACAATTGCTAATAACAAATTTATTATAAACTCTCAATTAGTATTTTGTGAATCTGCATTTATCGCTTACACATTAATGTCACTCACACTGAACAACTTATGCATTGTTAACCCTTAAAGCGCACTGGGGGTCTCCTGGTACCCCAAGCATGTTTTTAAGAAGTATATCACGCTTCTGTAGGCAAAATTGATACCTGTGACGCCAATTTTGAAAATTAAGAAAATTATGATTTTTTATGTAAAATCGTGATTTTTCTCATTATACTAACTTCATGATTGTTTCCAAAGCTAGAAACCTAATTTTTAGCCAATGTAACAATTATTTTTCATAAAGTTACTCTAAAAGAGTACTTCGGAATTTTTCCAAGTCGTAATTTCAAACCGCTCTTACTGCTGGGAGCATTTTTTAAGTGGGGGTTTCAAAGACCCCATATGCACTTTATGATATTCTGAGATACGTGTGCGCTTTAAGGGTTAATGCAGCGGAAACTTAAAAATTTTAATTTTTGCAAGGTTTATAATTTAAATCAAAAAAATTTATCAGCTTTTTTTTAAAATCAGCTATCACACATATCTTAAGAATTTATTTAGCTGCCGTTAAAAAAAAAAAAACTTTAAAATCTGTTGACATTATAAGCCGGAATATTATTTTGAACATTTTTTCATCCAATGTCCACACTGTGAGCCGGTTAACAATACTAAAATGGCATTTAAAAGGTACGACTTTTGGGGTGATATTTTTTAAATACGACTTGAAAATAAAGATTTTTGAAACTTTGTTTAGTCCCGCTCCCCCACCCGTAAGTGGTAGCTTACATACAGTGTTCTTCGGTAATTATTTTTTCTTCTCTTTCAGTTTTTGACGAAACTGGCTGAAAATTGGTATGCTTATGGAGAATCTGAAAATGCATGTATCCAAATTTTTCAGATTTTTTACCTGTGAACATAACCTCAAAATTGAATTAGAAAATTTCAACAATCTTCTAGAGCGCAATTTATAAAAAAAACTTTTAAAAAATTCATGCACATGCCTTGATATAGTCTTTATTTGTACTAATTTTTGCAGATTTTTCTAACTGGTGCGTCATCCTTAAAAAAACTGAAAATCCTTTTTTCTCTGTTTTTGACAATTTTTAAAGTAGGCATGCTATTATGGATGGTTTTTCTGAATTCCTCTAAATTATATATTTTCAAGTAATTTTCATTTACAAAATGTCCAAACACAGTTTGTAGCCAACAAAAATATATATTTTTGACCGAGTTTAGCTTACTTGGAGACTATATATTTCGCGATGATTTAGACACTAGGCAATTCCTACTTGGTTTTGGTTATTAGCTAGAGGTCTACGTCGATGTGACTTTGGTCGGAGGCGACGTTGAGGCTAGATTTGATCGATGGCGTGCCGGCTTGACGCTGTTCTAAATTTTTCAGCGGCGGCATCAATATCGGCGCGAGTTACTATTATCTTTTTTGTGATTTATTTTATTGTTCACAGATAGGAAGAAGATAGAAAACAAAATTTACTTATAAAATTTAATAAAAATTTAAAAGCAATCGATAAATAATATAAGCAATAGTTAGACTAACCGTCAGAACGAATTAATAACAAAGAATTAATCTGAAGTTGGTCATAAGGGGAGCTTTATCGGTTGAGAAAGTCGATATTTGCGCAAGAAATTATATGCGTCATCATACGTTACCATTCTTACATTTAGTTTGCGCGTATTTGAGCATTTTTGTGCAGCCAACTTTGACCTTCACAGGTCTAGAAATAGCCACGTCACCGAAAATTGTGAACAGCGTCACGCTGGTGCGCCAAATGAAAATCTGCGGAGTCTCATCAGATAGGAAAAATCGGTGTCGGCGTCGACGTGGCGGCGCAGATATCTATTATTATTATTAGCAATACTTCATTTTACCCTAATTAGGTATTGGGTACTCATAAAGTGCCGATGAATATTCCCAATCTACAAAACATTATGTTTTTGTTTGGTTTTTGTTATTTGTTTTATATAGTTCGCTATTTCCGGGATTATTAGCAGCCTTACTTGTTTCAAACTACTACATTCTTAATTAGGACAGTTATGAGGACTAACGGTTGTAATATGCATGTTATAATTTAGAGGGTTGCGACGCCACGCCGACGCCGTTGGCAATGATCCCGTTGTCCATCTTGCTTTGACTCCGCACCACCGCCGATCGTTTAAGTTGTATTTAAAAAAAAATTCAAAACGCAGCCGACGAGTAAATTTTAGTAAAACCATGAGACACCGCGCCACGCCACCGACAATTTTATTCATACGCCGCGCCGCCGCCTCTATATTATATTCATTATCAATGAATCATTTCAATACCAATAAATAAAAAATAGTTTAGGTCTTTTTAAACCGAGCTTACGTACAGTTTTAAGAATGTAGAAGTCTAATAAAAATAAGGCTGCTTGTAATCTCGGAAATAGCGAACTACATAAAAAAAAACCAACCAAAAACATAACTTTTTATTGGCATTTTATGAGTAGCAAATCTTTAACCCTTCAGTGTCCATTGTGCTATATATGGCACATTCACTTTTTTCGATTTTCTAGAATTTTAATGTGATAAAGTTAAAATTCTGTGAAATAAATACGTAGATTTGATTAAACTGGACTATTCCACATCTCGTAAGAGGGCTATAAATTATCTTACACTCAATGAAACTTGAGAAAACTAAAAATTTTTTTTAAAAAATTGATTCCAAAAATCGCTCAAAAAATAACGAGATTATCCCTGAATTTCTTAAGAATTTTTAGTCGACGGATTCTGGGTGCGGGCCTTAAAGGGGTGTGATACGTTATGATGTCACGAATTACCGACGGGGTATAAAAAATATTCGGCAATCCTATTTTAAAACAGACAAAGATATCAAGTTGAAACTTACGAGAATTGTAGGAAATATGAATGGGCACATCTGTTATGTTTCATTTTTTCAAAATTTTGAAAAACAAATTTTTTTAAATAATTTTTTTTTCAAAATTTTGAAAAAATGACACATAACAGATGTGCTCTATCATGTTTTCTATCATTCTCTTAAGCTTTAACTTGATATCTTTGTTTGTTTAAAAATAGGATTACCGAATATTTTTTATACCCCGTCGGTAATTCGTTACATCATAACGTATCACACACCATAAAAGGGTTAATAGGGTAAAATCAAGTTTTTCTAATAGCCATAACCAAGTAGAAATGCCTGCCCTCATAGCAAAAGAATATCCCCGGGATATCTCCAGGATATCCCGGCATTTGATGAAATTTCCCAACATCAACCCGAAGATATCCCCAATATCCTACGGATATCCCAGGGATATCCAAATTTACGCGCAGTGGGAGATCCTTTTTAGGCCCAAAATGTAATATGGCACGTAAACAATCAAGTAAACACAACTTAACGTACGAATTTCTATTTTAAAAAAACATTATCTCTGGGATATCCCTGGGATATTTTTGGGATATCTCATATTAGTATATAGGATATTCTATTAATGTCCCAGGATAACCTTGGGATATCCAAATTTCCGTACTATAGGATATCCTTGGGATATCCCTGGGAAATAATTGGGGGCATAATTGGGATATCCCGTGCTGTGAGGGTATAGCCGAAATCATCGCGTAATATATAGGGTAAAGGGTACAGTGAACGGCACCCTTAAGAACTTCTCTGATTATAAATGGCGATATAAATTAATGCACTGATTATTTGCTTTTGACAATGATCTCACGGGAAAATTGAGATTTTTTCAGATTCCAAACTATACCTGTCAATTGATGTACTATTTCGACAAGTACCTCTAATATTTATTTAAGGACGTTTTTTCTGGCCGACAGAGAACGGCATTCTATTTTGGGGTTATGTTTTACATTTAAATAAGTATGCCGTTCACTGTCAGTATGCACTGACAGTGTATACTGCATGTACTGCCCAGGAAAATATTTATTTGTCAAAATAGTTTAACAAAAATGTAGTCGAAAAAACACTCTATCAGCTCAAAATAATTATTTGTGATATAAAGACCCTAAGCGGCACTTTTTCGGCCGAGCGTGAAAGTTGCAGTGTGAGTCAGAGTCGAGGCGTAGCCGAGACGAATGACGAGTACTGCGAGGCAAAGTTCCGCTTAGGGACCACACATTATTTTTTATCACACCAGTCGATCATAAGTGCAAATAAAGGTTGCATGGAGTCTTTACAAAGTTCCGCTAGGGGCCACACACTATTTTTTTTAACACCAGTCGATCATAAGTGCAAATAAAAGTTGCATGGAGTCTTAACCTAAAAAATTCGGGGGTCCAGGAGCGGAGCCCTTTTTTTGTGTCTTTCAGGTTGTGAATTTGTTGTATGCAGCTGTGTAATGTGTAAATGTTACTCATAGTTTGTTTTTATTTTGTACAAATGATGGCCAGTGGTCAGTCAGCTGACCGTCGTGTGTTCCATCGACAGCACTACGGTGGCAAGAATGTGAATCACTCATCGTACTATAAAGCACGGTGGGCTTGAGATACTTTTAACCCGAACGTCGTCCGAAATGGAATTTTCTTGTTGGATATGAAAGTAGGTACCCACCGATAACATGGCTCAAGTGGTGAATGACTTGGCTCGGCGATCACGGAGGTTAAACAACCCTGGGTACGATTAGTACTCAGATGGGTGTCTGCCTCTGTGATTCGCTCATAGCCGGGAGTTTTTCACTGCGATGGAGACATGCTAAGCGGGAGGTTTGACGCCGAGCGTGTGTGTATACAGTCGATAATATCAATGTCTACATTCAAACTCGACTGTCGATAAACCGGCTGTACTCGGGAAAGGTTTTCTGCAGTTTTCCTCTCCCCTGGCCGAAAGTCCAGGAATGCGAGTACTTCTAATAAAGTCGGATGCAGCCACGGATTATTAGCCCTATTATCACAGTGCCATTCCTTGTGGAGTGGTGTCTACGGTATTACATACTCATGCTAAAGGACTTAAATGATACTTTAGCAGTAAGGAGTTCCCGTGTATAAACCTCCATTTGACTGGGAATGTTGAATAGAAGGCATAGTACAATAGGTTTAACCTCAGTGTAACGGGATTTAAATGAACCAGCCATAAACAATAATAATAATAATAATAATAATAATAATACCAAAAATGCCTTCGACGTATTGGGCAGTAACCATCTTAAGCCTGAGACACCATTTTTATAATAATAATAATAATAGGTACCCTTACGATGATTTTAAGCCCAAAATCAAAATATTTTGTCAGGGGCTTTTCAAATAAATCGAATTTGTAGTATCGATTACCTATGCGATACGGCCGAAATTCGGTTGACCGGCCAATCAATAATAGTCCTTATGTAAAACACAGTGAAACACTAAATTTCCATTTTTTCAATAAACCCCCGATAAAAATTTTTTATTTTGAGCTTAAAATCATCGTAAGGGTACCTACTTTCATATCCAACAAGAAAATTTCATTTCGGATGACCTTCGGGTTAAAAGTATCTCAAGCCCACCGTGAAAGTACAGCTACAGATGTTCGTCAGCCAATCAGATCACAGTGTCAGTTACTTTATAGTACGCTGTATCCTAAGTAAATATTTTCGGCCTAGGCTAAGAAGTGCTATTTTAGGTATCGTTCACAGTACCGAAAATCGCACTTATGATGGCGGTATGATAAAAACAAAATAACGAGTAATATTCTGTATCTTTACATGCCGCAATCCCTATGGATTTCTGTTGGGAGTTCCAAAGAGTTCCCGAATGCCGTGAAGTAGGCTCCAAAGCTTGCGCTCAAGCGTTTATTTGTCGTAGTTCAAAAACAGACTTAACCTGAATCTAGCCCAATTTATGGGAGTTCCAGGATTTCTGAAGGAGTGTATGATTCCTCAAAGAATTCTCGTGTAATTTTCGGTGCCGCATTCACATGATTTCTCAGTGCGCAGCCCCTCGATTTATCTACGCTAGGTGCCGTTCACTGTCCGGGTGCCGTTCACTGTACCCCTTACCCTAGTCTCGAAAACAAGCTAAAATCGGTAAAAAAATATGCGTTTTTGTAGGCTACAAACTGTTTTTGGACATTTTGTAAATAAAAATTACTTGAAAATATATAATTTAGAGTAATTGAGAAAAACCATTCATAATATCATGACTATAAATTAAAAAATTGTGAAAAATGGAGAAGAAAACGATTTTTATTTTTTTAAAGGATGGCGCACCAATCAGAAAAATCTGAAAAAAATAAGGACAAATAAGGAACATATATCAAGGCATTTGCATGAATTTTTTCAAAAGTTTGCCTTATAAATTGCGTTCTAGAAAAAATGTTGAAATTCAATTTATACCAATTTTCAGCCATTTTCGTCAAAAACTACCAGGGGAAAAAAATAATTACCGAAAAACACTATATTTAAGCTACCTTTTATGTGGGGGGAGAGAGGCTAAACAAAGTTCCAAAATTTTTATTTTTAAGTAGAATTTGAAAAATATTAGAGTCGTTTAGAGTCGGTTAGAGCCGTTTGGGAAATATTTTGTAAAAATCCACGTCTATATACCTCTTAAGAATTTAATAAGCTTCAATTTTTAAAAAAGTACTTTTAAATCGGTTGAGAAATACGACCTTTTGAAGTTTTTGAACCAAAAATTGTACTTTTTCCTCACTACTGCATCGAACGTAGTATGCAGACGGCATTTTGTAATTTATTGTACTAAACCAAAATATCTAGAAGTGTGTTAGCCTCATTTATGTATTCTAATGGTTTTCCACAGGAAATAAAGGGATTTAAAATAAAGTTTAAAGGAAAGAATCATGTCTTGACTAACAATTTTTAGACTCCTGGTTCCTTTATGGACATAAATTAACCTAATTTGTTTTATAAACACGAACTTATTACAGAAATCTGCACATTGAGGTCTTCGCTTATGATAAGCGCTGAGTAATTTAAAAGTATACTCGCAAAAGATGTCGAAAATAGAGGAATCTTTGAAAAAATTGAGTGTCGAGAATAGCGGTCAATCGAATCACAATCGAAAACACGTCGCAGAACGCATATTAAAAAGTGTTGGTGAACTGACGCTCATGAAAGAAGAGTTAGTTTCTAATAACAATTACGTTCTTGCTGTTTGTGGCACTCAAAGGTAAAGAAGAAACACAATTTTTATAATTATTTGTTATTTTAAAATAAGGCTACTTGAATTTCAACAATTGAAATAAAATGTAAAAAAAATTACACACCGAGTGTGATGTTTGCGGAATGATTCCCGCAAACACGCGTGAGGTGCACAATATACTGCACAATGTACCCCTTGGTGCTCAATGTACTGTTAGAAAACGTGGGCGGCATTCTGCGATTTGAAGTTAGTCAGCCTGTTGGATTTGAAATGGATTCAGTCCAAATAACGTGTCCTATATTATTATACCTGATCGACAATCCTTCCTTTCTTATGATAATTAAAACCAAAAGCTACGGGCTGATGTCACAACTTGAAACATGCCCTCAATGCGTTCAGTTACGTTAATATTACAGTAAAAAATATATTACTATCTGTTACAGTGACCCAGATTTTCGGATAGGAGCTGCCCTTTCAGACCATTCCTGCGTGGTATACTCAGTGAGTTCTGAGGTGCTCAGCAGATCCGTAACGTTGACACATAATCGCGCACCATTTGTGGGTATCAAATTTAGCCCCACCTCTCGGAATATTATTTACACAGCCACCAGCGATGGCAACATTACAACATTTGATTTGAGAGCAAAGGGAAAAGTTGGGATCGAATTCAAAGGTAATTTCGCATTAAAGAAACAGAATTTTTAATAATGCCTTTCTAATGTTTTAAAAATTTAAAAGAAAATAGAAAAATTTAGTATATTTTGATTGCATAAGTTTAATTCTGTGGTGAAAAGGCATAAGCGCTTAACTGATATTTTTATGAAAATTGAGATAACATCAGTTTTCGATACATTCAGTAATGTTCTTTAAAGTCCCACAACTCCCAAATCATTTGTAGACTTAATTATGCCGAAAATGTTAAATAACATAATCGCCTATTTACACTCTTGTCAATGAGGTACAGGCATAACGGCCCAACAGCATTCTGATTTAGGATGACAATATATGCCTTATTAAAGGGTAAAACGTCAAACATTTTGTATCGAAAGATTAACAGAGGAATTAAAATTGTATGTTTAAAGTTTATTATGAGTTTTTAATGATATAAATGAATGAATTTATTTGGAAGATTATATTGGTATTTTGTGGTTATACGCAGTTTTCGAAAGTACATTTCTTCATTGATTCTGTTTGTTGCACTTCACACACACACACACACATCTCCTACTTTGTTAATTTCGATTTCTTTACCAAAAAATTAAATGTATACAATCATAAAAGGTTAAACTTTACAAATTTTATAACCTACTGGTTTTAGGTTAAAATATATTTTCGAATATATTCTCGAACATATGTTTAAATTAATAAACTGAGAAAAAATGTATCTTTTTAAAAGAAAAAAGATTGCCTTCGTCAGAAATATCCGATTAATATTGTGCAATTAAATCCATCTTGGCTGAATAACCTTATTTATATTGAATAACCTTATATTATTGCCTTTTATTAGAGAAGTTTCAGGTCAGAGTTGTTAGTAATATCAGCGATTTTCTTTAAATTGAGAGAAATAATAGTGTTAGGTAGGTAAGGTATTTTGGTAAAGTATTTTTGAAAAATTTTAAAATTGTGAGAATTGCGCCACTTTGAATTTTTTTGAAAATGCGACATCTCGCAAAGTTTTCAACCGATTTTAATAAAATTTATAGGTATTATGTAGAATTTATTATTATTTTCTTCTATACAAATGAACCTGAAAAAAAGTCAAAATTTCGAGTAAAAAAATGTCAAAAAATTTTTGATTTTGATTTTTCGTTTTGAGCTCATGTTTTTTTTTTTACTTTTTCATATACAAATTATTCCTTATAATTTTATCATTCATTTAAAGAAAAAACTTTGTAGCCTCTTCTGGTTGCCGAGTTATGCACTTTTAAGTTGAAGTGTGCACGTGTTACTTTCGCCTCGGCTAAGCGTCGTGGTCGACTGCGTCGAGCTTTCTTTTCCTGTTGAATTTGAAATATTTTGGTTTCATTTTCAGGTGCAGCAGAGTAAATATTCCACTTAATTTCAGTTTCATTCAAGGGTTCGAAAGAATGAAACTCTCTCGTGCCATTAATTGTCTGAGCTTGCGAAAACCATCGCTCCAAAAGCTGCACGTTCTCTTCATAATCACTTATAGCACAATAAATAGATTTTATTTTGGGCAGTGCATCTTTGGCCCATTCATAAAGTAATTGAAGACTCGTGATTTGATTGTGGAGTGGACGTTGATGACTCACTTTTGCAGCACCATGCTTCAAGATGCCACTTAATCCGTCGCATGGACTTTTTTCATGGGAAGTGGCGAAAAAATTCCATTTAAATTTCACTTCGAAATCTTGTCCATGGTAGGCAAGATTAATATAGTTATACTTACTTTAATATTGCGATGCAGCTTCGTTGGTAAAATAAATTATTTCTGTTACTGTGTGACGTTTCTTTAATTCTTCAATCAATTTCTTGATATACAAATTGACAGCAGTTGCATCGTAATTAAGGCATTCAGAAATGATCATATACAGTCTGTTCAACAAAAAAGGAATCGCGATTATTCGTAAACCATAAAAGCTATTTAATTTCTCTTTTTTTA
>JBAGKK010043314.1:0-10413 GCA_037177015.1 Euceroptres primus | reverse complement strand
ATACCGCTTCTAACCACTTCAAACCTTGTTTTTCGTCCTTCGGAAATTGGTGATGCTTTACGTGGCGAGACGAGGAATATCCAGGAACAACACACCTTCGTTTATTTAATTTAAACATGGTAGGATTCATTTTTCAAAAAACTCGTAAAAACACTTTGCGCGCACACGTATGTATCCAAAAACACTTTCAAAAAACACTTTGATTTTAAATCACGTATGCGCAACAAGGGTAGATGCGGGCTAGGGTGAGCGGGGTGGGATGTAACGGGGGCTGACACGCAGCGCCAACAGTTGGCCGCAACTTCTACTACGCCTAAAATAATAATCATAATTCTGCACATCTCCCTACACGAGTTGACCGGTCCTGGATTCGACTACCCGCCACCACAGCCGGAGGCCGAATCGTATTAGAGTTAACGGCGCTGCCGCGCTTTCAGGTGGCCATCTGAGGGAGAAAGAGAGGGAAAAAGAGAAAGAGATGGATAGATTAAGGCGAGTACACAATAGCTTCTCTCATAGGGATGCCGTGTATCGGCTAAAAGGCATAAAATGAATGTTCACGTATGTTTGTCCTTTTTTAGTTACCTAAAAAGACTGTAGAGGGCTAATCAGCTGTTTGCCCACAAATTCCAGATTCTAGGCTATTTTTATATTGGCAAAGGTTGAAGGCAATGTAAAATTATAAAATTGGTAACTTTGTGAAAATTCTACGTTTCTTTGTAACGTTTACTTTATAATATGCATGTTGTTTTTCTGGGAAATCGTCGGTTTATTTTCAGAATTACAGTCGGACCTCCACCATGTAAACTTCCACCATGTCATATTCCCCTCATCTGCTGCCACCACTACTAGCCCTTAATAGTAGATCATAGTAGTTAACGCTTGCGCAGATGGTGTCCTGCGTGTACACATAACCTATACATAATTTACACCCGCGCATGGATACATACGTGTGTGCGCAAATGCCTGCTGCGCAACTTCTAATTTTCCCTCCGAGCTACCTCCATCAAGTAATAACTCCCCCCAAAATTATTACATGGTGGAGGTCCGACTGTATTTTTATGCACTAACGCTATCAGCGGGGAAAGTTACAACTACGATCCCTGTCAGCGAATGTATTTCCCATCTATAAAAAAAGTAATCAATGGTCGAACAACGTGGTCGACGACGACTGCTACGTGGACCGGTGGTAGCTTTCTGTTTTTTGGAGTCAGTTGTCAAAAATTCATTTTCCTGTAAAGACGCTTACAATCGAGTCAAGTGTTTCGATTGTTTCAACACGGACTGCATTGATTTAAAATCAAACAAGTATCAGTCATGAAATCGTTCACAGTGCTTTTTACCGCTCTCTTTGCAATCTCAGTGGTGTTTGCTGAAACTTGTCAAAAACCAGAAGTTGTAGCTTCAGCTTATGTTACCGAAGATGCTACCGTCTTGACTAAAGTTGCTTTTACCACACAATTTACGTTAAAATGCAGTAACGGAGCTAAAGGAATTCCTCTTTATGCCGAAGTGAATGGCAAAGCTTTACCAGCTGTTAAATTGAGCGTAGACAACAAATATCAGGTACACTTTTTGCATTACTTTATCAGCCAATTTTCAAATAAAATAACTAATTTCTTTAAATTAATTACTTTTAAACTTTTTAAATAATGTTTAATTGAATATCTGTCAAACTTTAATGCTTTAAGAATAAGATTCTCCAATTTCATCCCATTGATCTAGACATTTCTCTTTCAGGTTTCGTGGACGGAAGACATCAAAAAAGCCCACTCAGGTGACTACAGTGTGAAGCTTTACGACGAGGATGGCTACTCTGCTATTCGAAAAGCTTACAGAAACGGAGAAGATCCCAGCAGTGTGAAGCCTTTGGCGGTAGTAGTTGTCAATAATCCAGGAGTTTATCTAGGACCATGGATAAATTCTGAACTACTGGCTGTGCTTTTAGCAGCTCTTGTTTCCTACGCTGCGTTCTCTGCAAAATCCAAGCTTCTCGCGTGAAAGCAATCAACTCTATTATAATTAAAGTAATTTATGAAATGTAATATAAGTTTCTTAAATATAAGTACGATTTGTCTAATAAGAGTACAATTGTTAAAATACCTTTTTTTAAGAGAAAAAGTGTTATTAAAAGTTATTCTGTGTTATAACTATTATTCAAAAGTGAAGTAACAAATTTATAAACCAGTTAAATTTGTACAATTACAAGGCGGAAACTTAATATATTTCTGCGGGTGGAGAGTTGCCAAACAAAAATTTCCAAGATGAGGGATATTTAATTGCCAAGCGATTGTCATCATTTTGTGGAATGAGTGACATCCACTGGTTCAAGTAGTTTAGTAAATCCAGAGCGTCTGGGATGTTGTCTCCTTCGGAACAGAATCGAAGTAGAATAACACAAGGAATCTCGTCTTTTTCCAGAGTTTCAAAGAGGCATTTTGCAAAGCCACCGCCAGGAATTTGCAAAACTCCCTCAGAATCGATGTAATCAACAACTTTAGGTTCTAGTTGGATCCAACAGAGGCTTTGAAATTGGGTCTTTTCTTCGGTTGATAGAGTTTTGGAAGCCACGTAACGCAATGGAACTGTTTTTAATTGAACATCTCTTATCTCGTGACTGTAGCTACTTGTTAGAATGACGACCTGAAAACAAATGAGATAAACATTTTAAACCAAAAGTAAAATAGTAATAATAATATAAACACTACTCCACTACTAACTCTAAAATAATACAGCTACTATTTAAATGGAAAAAAATAAAATTACCTTTGTTATTTGATGGTACTTTACAAAATTCCGCAATTCAGTAAAGAATTGGGATAACCTTTTGATCACAGGTGAACGAATCTGAAGGACAATAATTTTGTTCTCAGGGCTGTGATATAAATCAGCAGAGGTACAAATTTCTCTTGAATTTTCATCGTAAGGATCTGTTCCTACGACTGGAATGAAAGAAGCGTTCGAGAAATGTCCTATTCTTCGAAGTTGAATGCTAGAAATCAGCAAATCAACAGTTAACTGCCCCACGTTGCCAACAGCCACTGCTGGAAGAATCAACGTGTGATTCTTTAAATCTACTTCTTCTTTAAATGTGATCATTTTTCTTCTATGATTGATTATCCAAATTGGCTTACAAAAGCATTAACTGCAACAATTTTTAGCAACAAACCGCACGGTACTTCAAAAAAGTATGTATTGTTGTCAATGTGTAATGTCATGTCATTCGTTTTTCATTGGCTAGTTATTTCTGTCATGGTGTGCATATTCAAAATGGCGCTGTTTGAAAAAAATTGTGCAATATTATTTAAAAGTAGAATCAATTTTATGATTCCAAAAAAAAGTTCGTTTTCTGCATATTCTTTGAAATTTTCCGTATTGATTAGAAGAACTAAAATGACGTTCCAGTTTAATAAATGTTAATACTTATAAACAGTTTATAAATTTGATTATTCGCGCCACTTGAATTTTCAGTATGATTATACCATAACCAAAAACATTTGATTACGTAAACAGGGTAACACAAACACTTTAAAAATTTTCTACTTTTTCTCAATTTTTTTATAGTAAAAAATGTATATTTTATTAATCTAATGAAAGATAATTATGTACAGGATTCAAAAGAAGTGCTGATTAGGTAATATTTGACTAGAATGCAGTTAAGCCAGCCAAGAGAGTTCTAACCTAAAAATTTTTCTTTTTTGGTGACTTTTGATTAAATTCTTGCTTTATAATGCAACTTATTTTGCATCAAACACAATTTTTATTCCCTAAATTAGGCTAAAATAATCTTTTGCTAGACAAGACAATTGAGAAAAAGTATTCATTAAAAAAAACTGTTTGCTTTTACGTTTGTTTTACCGGTTTTACCCGGTTTACCTTAAGAAATGGTACAGTCGGACCTCCACCATGTAAGCTTCCACCATGTCATATTCCCCATATCTGCTTCCCCCACCATTAGCCGTTAATAGTTAGATCGTAGTAGTTGACGCTTGCGCAGATGGTATCCCGCGTGTACACAATCATAACCTAACATAGTTTACACCTACACATGGATACATACGTGTATGCGCAAATGCTTGCTGCGCAACTTCCAATTTCCCCTCCGAGCTACCTCCATCAAGGCCTTCAAGTAATAACTCCCCCCGAAATCATTACATGGTGGAGGTCAGACTATATATGTTTCTGGAAATGGTAGTGATGTGATGCTAAAAAATATAAACATAACCTAAAAATGTCAAATAAATGTTGTGCTAACATCATTACTTAATATCCTTTTTTTTTTTAAAATAAATAAACAATTTAAGAAGAAGAATAAAAAATGAGTCGCAGAGACAATGGATCGTCGATAAAGGTACTTAGTAATTAATATAATTTTATATGAAACTTTGTTATTTTTGTATTATTGTTAAATACATTCGAACGTTAAATTGTTATTTTTCAAAATATAGATTAAACAGGCCTTCTTAATTAATTGATTATATTATATTATTTCTTTCAGTGTTTCAGCCTATGATTATACAGTTTTCAACGCTTACTATTTTTGTTTTAACGTTTAATTGTTCAGAACAATAAACTGTTTATTAATAATTATTAGCTATTAATATAATTTTTATATTAAAAACTTTTATATTGGTGATTATTTAATAGTAAGTATTAATATATTGAGTATATTAAGTTGAACATTATTAATAACTATAATAAAGCTTTAAATCACTTCAATTGATTCATCCCGATTATAATACATTACAAAGTAATCTACTGATTTTCAGAGATATCGACGGAATATCCAAGAAAATAGCGGATCTGACTCCGACGACAATTATGTACCCTACGTCCCTGTGAAGGAACGAAAAAAACAACAGCTTATGAAACTTGGTAGACTTGGACAACTCAAAGACGAAGCTTCCTCTGTTGGTGGCAAAAGTAGCAGTGAAAATGAAAGAGATGACGAGGAAAGTGACAATCAACTTTTCTGGACTCGCAGATCAAATAAATCTCTTCTCGATCAGCACACCGAGTTGAAGAAATTAGCTGAAGGTATAAATCTCACTAGATAAACTTTTTCAATAGTTTATATTAATTACTGTTTTTTGACACTATCCTTTCTATTTCAGCTAAAAAGGAAAGTGCCTTAGAGAGGCAGTTGAAGGAAGAAGAAAAGATTTTGGAAAGTGTAGCAGAAAATAAAGCTCTTATGGGAGTAGCAGAATTAGCGAAAGGTATTCAATATGAGGATCCGATAAAAACAAGTTGGAGGCCACCTAAAGCTGTGTTGCATCTTGGCGAAATTCGACACGAAAGGGTCAGACAAAAACTCAGAATCCTAGTAGAAGGTGAAGACGTGCCCCCACCTTTAAAAAGTTTCAAGGAAATGAAATTTCATAGAGGAATTCTAAATGGTTTAGAACGCAAGGGAATTAGTAACCCAACACCGATTCAAGTTCAAGGAATTCCTACAGTGTAAGTAATTAATTTCTTATTTTCTTGAAATATAATTTGTTTTTACAATACAATTTATGATAATATTGTTGGTCTATTTAGATTGTCAGGTCGAGATATGATCGGAATAGCATTCACGGGCAGCGGTAAAACTCTCGTGTTTGTCCTACCGCTTATAATGTTTTGCTTGGAGCAGGAAAATGCAATGCCATTCGGGAGAAACGAAGGACCTTATGGTAAACTATTAGATACAAAAGATTTGATGCAAATATTGAAGAAAATTATTTGTAAATTAATGTTTAACTTTTTATTTTCTAGGACTGATTATTTGTCCTTCTCGTGAATTGGCAAAACAAACTTTCGATATTATTCAACATTACACTCACACCTTGAGACAAGCAAATTGCCCTGAAATTCGTTCCTGCCTCGCTATTGGTGGAGTTCCTGTTTCTGAATCCCTGGAAGTTATAAACAAGTGAGTTATATTTTCATTCTTTGCAGTTGATTGTTGAAAACGATCTGATCAGAATAAATTTTTAAATGTATGTTTCTTAATTCAGAATTTATTCAAATTTATACAATATTTTACAGAGGAGTTCACATAATGGTTGCAACACCAGGTCGGTTGATGGACATGCTGGACAAGAAGATGGTTAAGCTCAGCGTTTGTCGATATCTTTGCATGGATGAAGCTGATCGTATGATTGATATGGGATTTGAAGAAGACGTGCGAACAATTTTCTCCTTTTTTAGGGTACGTAATTGAAAGCGTTTCTTATACAGAAATTAATTTCAATGTGCAAAAAGAACTTCTTCTATTTGTATGTTGTATGTTTTATGGAATTTATTTAAATAATCTTTTTTTTCAGGGTCAAAGGCAGACGCTGCTTTTCTCAGCTACTATGCCAAAGAAGATTCAAAACTTTGCTCGCTCTGCATTGGTAAAACCTGTAACCATAAACGTGGGACGGGCAGGTGCTGCATCCATGAATGTAATTCAAGAAGTGGAGTACGTTAAACAGGAAGCTAAAATCGTTTACCTTTTGGAATGTTTGCAAAAAACTCATCCACCTGTTCTCATATTCGCTGAAAAGAAACAAGACGTGGACGCCATTCATGAATATCTTTTACTGAAAGGAGTCGAGGCAGTTGCAATTCATGGAGGAAAAGGTATGTAATAATAATTAAAGTTGTCACTCCGAATTAATAATTAAAAAATTGCATTAGTTAATAATTTTAATGTGTATTTAGATCAAGAAGAAAGATCGCGTTCAGTAGAAGCTTTTCGAGCGGGGAAAAAGGACGTTTTGGTCGCGACAGACGTTGCCTCGAAAGGTCTCGATTTTGCTGATGTTCAGCATGTTATTAATTATGATATGCCAGATGACGTTGAAAATTATGGTAAGAATTAATTTAGTAATCATAAATTTACTGTTCTCTTTTCAAATCAGTATTTTATTTTAAACTAAATTTCTGTTTAGTCCATCGAATTGGAAGAACTGGACGTTCCGGACGAACTGGAATTGCGACGACGTTTATCAACAAAGCAAATGATGAATCCGTATTGTTGGATTTGAAGCATCTGTTAATGGAAGCGAAGCAGAAAGTTCCAGCCTTCTTGTTGGAATTATGTTCGGAGAACGAGAAATATCTCAATCTGGGAGGTAAAATATTTTTCACAATTGTCAGTATTTATTCTTCATTCTGTATGTTGAAAGATTGATTTCTAATATCGGTTTTTCGTATTTTTTTCAGACGAAAGAGGTTGCAGTTATTGTGGTGGTCTTGGTCATCGGATTACGGAATGTCCCAAACTAGAAGCTATTCAAAACAAGCAAGCTTCCAATATTGGTCGCCGCGATTACTTAGCTAGTAATGCAGCTGATTATTAGGATCCAAAATCTCAGTTATACGATTTGTAAATACTTTTAATTTTACATCATACTAACAGATTATTTAAATAATGGGACGACTTCAAAAAGAAATACAAACAGAGATAAAAAAAATAGTATATCATTTAATTATACGAATCAATTATATTTGCTTATTTGGCAGTTAATTTTTTCTTTTAGTGCTTTTAACTTTAAAAAATCATTTGATTATTCAGATAAAAGCATAACAAAATGTATAGCAAAATATATTAACGCGTGATTTCATTGAGTTGAAGCGCAATGAATTATTATTCGCTTTCCGTACAACCTATTATTCTGATCACGCTTTTAATTCTCGTTAAAGTAAATCGTGATTGATGAGTTTTATTTGAACGAGCGAATCTCATTTGTTGGGATTGTTGATGAGAAGAAATTAGTTCAAATAATAATGGAATCGATATCCTATAATAATAATAATAATAATAATAATAATAATAATAATAATAATAAATAAAAACCGAAGTATTTTTCGTTTCTGTTTTTGATTCTACAGTAGCTACACTGTTCTCTCATATTGTCATTCGATTCCTATAATACGATGGCATACTAGTTAATTAATCGAATAATATCTCTAATCGTATATCTGCATTTCACTTGCACTCAGGCTCGAGTGTATTTAGATATATCTACTCAGTATAATTGATGAATTTGTACTCGAGAATATGTTTATTCGATCCCAATTTCTCAATTAATCAGATTTAATTATCTATCTTTTCACTACTAATTAATTGAAATGCATAATTTATTGCTGAATTTTAAATTTATTGAATGAATTTTAAATTTCTTTACATTTCATAGAATTTTTTTTAAACTCATTTACATTTTGTTGTAAAAATAAATTTTATTTTTGAATCCTAATTACGTGTCTGCATTTCAATATTTAAATTTGTGCTGAGAATGAAAAAGTAAACTGAGAAAAATAATTTATTTGTACTTTATATTTACGAAAGCCGTAGTGTAACGTCTAAAATTAACAATTAACAAATAATGTCACTACAAAACTGAAATTCCAATTTGAATTTGATTTTTAGAGTGTTAGCAATAATTTAGAATTATTTGGAGATAATTTGGCTTTTCTTTATTCATTTTTCAAAAAGATAATAATCTTTTTGGAGGATTCTAAATTCGAATGTTTGATTAGTTTTCAAATTTAAAAAAATTCTAAAAGGGGAAGAATAAAATACGTAGAAAAATGTAAAAACTCTTAAGCATTTACTCTGCTTCAATAACAGTTCAGAAGCGTAATATAATTTTGATTGCAAGTTAGATTGCGTACATTTTAATTGTTATAATAACTAAAATTGGTTCATTACTGGGTTTAGGGTTTAGGATTCTATATATATATAGTTAATGCCAGTTATGTCCAGCTAGTAAAGCTAACTGCAGGCAATAAATCCAACCAGCAGATCAATATGATTGTGGGAGAGGTAGATTTTGAGCCCTTATTGCATTACATCTTTATCGTAGGGTCGTCGTATGAATTTAAATTTAAGAAATTCTTTAATATGGCAGTATAAAATTTTTTTTCTACATAAAATGAATGATAAAAATTATTTTAATAGATATTGATATGTATTAAAATTGTCATTGGGTAACAAAACTATTTTACTATTATTGTGCGATCTCTGTTCACTTCCGTAACTCATAGCGAATTCGATTTATAACTGAGTGAATTGAATTGATTCGCATGACGAAACGACTCGAATCAGGAAGCTGTCTACGCGATTTTACAGTGCTTTCATTTTTGCCACTATCGTTCCAATTTGCTCTTATTCAAGGTTTACAGTATGAATACGAGTATTTAGAGTGGTTTTTCCTGGAAAATGATTCGCTTGGGATGAATAACAAACAGTTGAACACATTCAAATTTTGTATAGATTTTATTTTTTTTTATTAAGTATTTTAATGACCATTTTATTGAATGAATTTGAAGGGCTTCAGGCAACTAGGCCTTTTGAGTATAGAAATTTTGTTTTGATTTTTACTTAATTTTATATTTATTTATATTTTATACATTTTTTTTCGGCCTCAAAGTTATTTCGGAATCATTTTTGTTCTTTAGAAGCCCCGAGCTTTAGGGAAATGTATTCTTAAATCTAAGATATTTTATTGTATAATTCTGTTATTTTCCCTATTTTTCTCAAGATTCCTTAAAATTCCTATTTTTGAGAATTTTGACCCTTTCTCCCCTGTTTTATTTAAAGTTCTGATCAATTTTCCAAGAATTATAGTAAATAGAAACTTATGACGTTCAAAAACTCGTGCCACAATATTAAAATCTTGGAGACTAAGAGTCTTATAGAATCCTCAAGAATATTTTGAACTCCAGAATTCTGCAGAATCTTTTAGAATAACCCTCTAAAATCTGCAAAAGCCTCCCATAATCCTCAAGAATCTTCTAGATTCTCTTCAAAATCTTCCTAAAATTCTCTAAACTTTTCGAAATTTTTCACAAAAAAGTCTGGAAGAGACTAGAAGGTATTATAAGTTTAGGGCAGAACTCAAAAGATTTTTGAGGATTCTAAAAGATTCTGAAAAAGTCTAAAATATTTTGAAAAATCATAATAGGTTTTGGGGCGTTTTTGAAAATTTTAGAAGATTTTAGAACTCTGAAAAAGTTTGATGAATATTGCTGTAAGAGTTTAAAAAAATCCCGGGAAATTTTAGAAGGTTATAGACCTAGACAATGCTGGAGGGTTTTAGAAGATTATAGAAGAATCAGAAAATCTCTGGAATATTCTAAAATTCTATAAAAAATCTTGAAAATTTAAGGGATCAGTCTGGGTTTATCGTACATATTTTCAAGAATTTTTTTTCATTCTAAAATTTATTTTCACATTTCCATCTTTTCACACATAAAAATAGAGGTTTTAAACTAATAAAAAAATTTTTATTATATTTTTTTATTTATTTAAGTTTGTGATCTGACCGCCTGAAGTAAGCCCTGCTTATTCCTCGCCGACCGACCGACATGAAATCTCGACTTTGGAGCATCTGAAAACAAAAAATCGAGTAGTTTATTAAAAAGTAGAGTTGTCGCTAT
>JBAGKK010043303.1:0-10413 GCA_037177015.1 Euceroptres primus | reverse complement strand
TCTACTCTTAATGAACAGATATTGAAATGAAGTAAGTAAAAAAAATGACAAAAAAGGCAGAAAGAAGAATTCCTGACAATTTAAACGGCTGTTTCCAAGTGTATTAATTATTGCGCATGCGCAAGAAACATGTGACACCGTCTGTTGGCATTACGCACAACTTGACGTTTCTAACATATTACTATGTAAATTGAGTAATTTCTCTCTGCTTTCAAATTACTAAAATTTGTATACACATACATTATTTTTTGTAAATTTAATAATTTCATTTTGTAACCGAAGTTGACCAGAAAATATCACTGGAAATATGATGTAGCTGAATGCAATAATGTATGCTTGCATTTTTAAGAATCACTTATTTTACGTTTATTTCAAATTACCTCGTGCTGACAGTTATATAAAGAGTTATAATAAATAAAGTTATAATAAATGAAGCAGTCAATGTTTCTATCAACCATGAATTCCCAAATCAGAGCTGTTTACGAATTGAGTGTTCAACACGAAATGAAGAGAAATCAGCTGTGACCAAGTGTATTAATTATTGCGCATGCGCATGTAACATGTGACACCATCTGTTGGCATTACGCACAACTTGACGTTTCTCACATATTACTAAGTAAATTGAATGATTTCTCTCTGCTTTCAAATTACTAAAATTTGTATACACTCACATTATTTGTTATAAATTTAAGAAATTTCATTTTGCAACCAAAGTTGATCAGGAAATATCACTGGCAATATAATGTAGCTGAATGCAATAACGGTATGCTTGAATTTTTTAGAATCACTTATTTTACGTTTATTTTAAATTACTTCGTCCTGACAGTTTAGAAACCTGTAAATAAAGCATTCAATGTTTCTTTCAACCATGAATTCCCAAATCAGAGCTGCTTTTCGACTTGAGTGTTCAGCAGTGTTCAACACGAAATGAAGAGAAATCAGCTGTGACCAAGTGTACTGATTATTGCGCATGTAACATGTAGCACCATCTGTTGGCATGACGCACAACCTGACACTTCTCACATATTACTATGTAATTTGAATGACCAAAGTTCATCAGAAAATATCACTGGCATTTTTTAACATAATTTGTTTATAAAATAAACAAATAATGACAGGTGGAAAAATTTTTTTCAGAAAACATTATTGGCAATATAATTTCAGCAAGGTCAGAAGAAAACGATTTCTTTTCGCTTAAAAACGCCCAAAATGTGCATTTGTTTATATAATTTGTTTATAAAATAAACAAATATTGATAGGTTGCAAAATTTTTTTCAGAAAACATCATTGGCAATATAATTTGAGCAAGATCGGAAGAAGAAACGATTTCTTTTTGCTTAAACACGCTAAAAATGTGCATTTGTTTATATAATTTGTTTATAAAATAAACAAATATTGATTAGTGGCAAAAATTTCTTCAGAAAACATCCTTGGCAATATAATGGCAACAAGGTCAGAAGAAAAAACGGTTTCTTTTTGCTTAAGAACGCCCAAAATGTGCATTTGTTTATATAATTTGTTTATAAAATGAACAAATAACATTTAATCATAATCCTAACGATGAAAGCAAGCGATTTCAGAGCAGAAATGTACTTTGAAGACGAATAACCCCTAATGTCGATTATTTGTTTATACAATTTGTTTATAATAATTAACTATGCAAGTTAACAATTCTTTATCTTTCCTTTACCCTTGTGCATTAAATCCAAGGGAAGAGAAGTATAAGAAAAATTTTGTCTAGAAGATCAAAAATTAAATTTAAAAAATCGACATTCTTTTCGCTGTTTGCATTAACATAAAAATTAAATAAACAAAAAAATGAAAAATCTACCCTGACCATTTTCTGAAAAATTTAGTCCTGAATTTTTCAACAAAGAAAATCTAAAATCGGTGCAGAATTGCGTTCTAAATGTCATTTTGAACCTCGTTTTCCGATTTTACCCCACTGTACGTTAGTAGCCTAGCTCCAGGATTCTCAACATAAGTCATCCAATGGATTGGCTCAAAGTCACACGCTAGGATAAATTCTTTCCCGTACAAGTGTGGACGGAAGTTCGTGACCGCATATAGTATTGCAAAGCATTCTCTTTCGGCCTTGGGATACTTGTTCGGAGGCATCAGTCGTTAGCCTGAAAACCTTGTTAAATTCTGGGAATTGCAGTAGAGGTTCACTGCAGAGATATTTCCGGAGTTTGCGAAAACTCCTCCTCTGTTCGGTTACCAATTCCCATACAGTATGTTTCTTCAAAAGTTTTGTTAGTGGATAACTTAGCATAGTTCTTTATGAACCTTGGTAGTAACCCGTGAGTCCCAAGAATTGCTGAATGGCCTTGAAAGTGGTAGGGCGAGGGAAGTTCCTAATTGCTGAAACTTTTGCAGGATTCGGTCTTACGCCATCAACTCCTATCAAGTGCCCTAGGTAAGCCGCTTCAGTCCTTAGGAAGTCGCCCTTATCGAGTTGAAGCTTTAACTTAGCTTCTCTGAGGCGATACAGTTAAGTATCGAGCATTGCCAAGCCTGTCAAAGATGGCGCTGATGTTCGCCAGCGGGTACACATTTCTAATTACCTTCTCGTTAAGGGCTCGGTAGTCAATGACCACTCACCACTTTTTCTCCCCGGAAGCGACAAGCTTCTTTGGAACGATTTGCAACGGTAAATTATAGGTTGAATTCGAGGGGCCGATGATTCTGCTGTCAATCTGCTTCTTAACCTGTTCATCCACTTGTTCGGAAGCTTCATGAGGCCATCGATATTGTTTCTGATGAACCACCTCGTCATCTATTGTGGGTGTCCTATGCTGTATCAGATGGGTACATGTGAGTTTTTCCCCTTTGAAATGGAAGATGTCCAGGAAATCCTCTGCCCACCGGAATACATAGTCTTTCGGGGGTGTCAATTCGCGGTAAGTAACCTAGGGGAAGTTCGGTGTTAGTGACGCGCTTTTTTTTATTATTATTTATTTCGCGCTTTTATGTTGATCACTCGGGAAAAGGGCTTGTCTAAAAGAAATTTGTGCCTGCTCCTGTCTTAGATAATATCTTCCTAAAATTCCGTCTGGGGAAATTGAAAAAGAGTTCCGTACTACATGAAATTCGACAGGAGTGTCGAGAATTAAAACTTGAATTGTCCCTTGGTCTTCATCGGATGGTTTGTTTTTGCTGTAATAAGGGTAGGATTTTTGGTATCTACAATTAGTTCCTCACGTAAAGCTCGTAGCTTTATTAAATTGGTGTCGGACTCTGGGTCCACGAGGAAACTAGCTTTCGGGTTTCGAAATTCGGGAGTAGCCAACTCTACTACTCGTGAGTCTTCTTGTTTGGATCCTCTTCTAAGGAATTTATGTTGGTCTCCGCAAAAGAAACCATTTTGGGTTTCTTGGGGGTGTCGCGTTCCCTAAACGTTTGGGTTGATTGGTCCAGCTAGTATTGCCATGGTTCGACGAACCTTGAGGCGGTTGTTGGACCATGTTTGGAGGGAACCCGTATTGGGGTGGATATTGGTATTGTTTGGGAATCTGATACGGGGGCTGTGTTGTCTGATAAACAGGAGGAAATTGTTGATACGGTGGGTTAGAATTTCGTGCCTGTTGACAGCCTGCGGGATAGGATGGCTGGTACTGTGGGATGTACTGTGGTGGATACTGAGGAACAGGTGGATGTGGATAGGCTACGTTCGGTGCTACCACGTGATTGGTTACAACTTTTCTCCTTTCCTGGTTATCAGTTTTCTCCAGCTGTCTTGAATAAGGGCTTGGGGGACGAGGATGTTCCTGATTACTCTCTTTGAATAAGGGATTGGAGGACGAGGATGTTTCTGATTACTCTCTTTACGCCGAGAAATATGATAGGACGAAGTCCTAGACCTTTCGGCATATATGTCTTTCTTCAGCATGAAGCGCGTACTCAAAAGCCTACTGAGTTTTTTCGGGTTCCTGGTATTTACGAAAATCGACCGGTTTTATCATGATTTGGCTTTCTACGACGGTAGCCACAGGTGCTTCGCTTGCACCTTGATAACTGGCGGTGTTCTTCTTCTCAAGGGCATGCCTAGCTCCGCTTAAGAGTCCCTGCACCCGATCATTATAATCGCTGAGAGTTTCGTTTTGCTTCATACGCAAGTTGACAATAGCTTCAAAGTATCATTGGTACTTTTTGGATGTGGCAAATCGCTTTTTCAAATGCGCTACAATGTCGCTAATTTTGTTAAACTGTTTATCCCGAACGCTTTCCCGTGCGGGGCCCTTGAGCTTACTTAGGACGGACTTTATGAAACCGGGCTCCGTCGCATCGGTGATGTAAACTACACCGTGTGCTACGTCTTGGAGGAATTTTTTCAAGTGGGGGCTTTTTCCGTCAAAAGTGGGGATATGAAATGTGTTCTGTTGAAGGGTCATGCATTCTAAAACGGAAGTCATGGCCGCACTTGCGTCTAGGTTTACAAAGTTCGGTTGAATGTTAGGCGCGTAACCCGAGACAGATGAGTTAAGAAGGGGTTGAGCTTGCGAGTTTGGGTTCGGAACACCACCAGAATTCATGGGACCGGAGTTGTGAACGGATCCGTCCCCGTCATTGTTGATCGTGAAGCGCACGGACAAGCCCGTGAATTCTACTCGCGGAATTAACTAAAATTTTTCTCAATTCGATTTATTGATAATACAAATTTTCTTAATTACTAATACGTGAAACAACAGGCGTTAATTTCTTTAATTGGTTAATTTAATGTTTTGACCTTGAATAACCACGTCAATGAACCTTATGATAATTATTTCGTTATTTTCGAGAGCTATAGGTTCCACACGTTCGATATCTGCTGTCCGCAAAATCTTTGATCTGTTTAAGAAATTTTCGGGACAATTGGGATCCGTGTGTAACATGATTTCTCTCACGAACGAATTTGAGTCGACAAGTATTGTGGGCGAAACACTGGAAGTTGGTGGGAAAAATGACTCGTTTATTCGTGGGGGCATGGATATTTGCCACCACGGGATATTCCTGCTACAAGTAACAAGGGAAGTCCTTTTTGTTTCTAACACTGAACACAAGGGGCGTTAAAATTCAGACACACCAGTAAAATTTTCCTATGCTGGCATAGGTACTCAATCGGCTAGAGAGAATTGCTTGATTTTGGAATAGTTTACACTATTCGAAAATTCGCTTTCCTTCTATCGGGAGGAAATTAAACACTCAGACAAGCCAGTGAACTTTCCCGGTACGATACTGGTTCTCGAAACAGCTAGAAAGAGTCACATGAACTTCAAATCAATTATAGTTAATTTAATGTCTTCGCGCTTTAATTTCCTCAAGCTAAATGGTTCTTGAGAAAGGATATGAAGATTAAGGAAAATTGGAAATTTTTATTTATTTCAAATTGTATGGACTTCTCAAACGGAATTTTCAACACCTCGACGATACATGAGAGGGAAACTTCTATTTACTTTTTGCATTGAGAGTCTTATTCCTTGCAAGATTTTTTGCTGACGCGAGACATTCCTTGGTGCAGGCAAGATTGTAAGCAATTAAAATAAAGTTTTTATGATGCTATCTTAATTTAAAATTCTACTTCTGAACTCACGGTTGCGACTATGAATTTCTTTCTGTTTCTCGTAGAGTTCATTGGCACGTGTAAACTAATTAGTTCTTTAGCTTGATTGTTAAGAAGAATCAAGCTTTGGTCGCAATCTTCAAAGGAGTTTGATTATTGATTTTCTTGCGAGATACCACGCGAAATTCTTGATTTCAATTCTGCATCAATTTTTAGGTTGAACTTTCTGCTTTCTGGATTGAACCTGGTTGCTATTACTATTAACCTTAGGCATTTGAAATTATTCTGAATAATGATAAAAAAAAAAGGAAAACCTTTGGGCCTGTCTACTAGTTAATTTTAGAAGTAGAGGACTGTGAAGAATTTTGTTTCCTGTCCTGAATCAATTTCAAATTGGCTTCAGCACGTTTAAGCAAGGATTCGAAAAGCTCGGAAAATTTAGTCAGGTTTTCTGATTCTCTAATTTTAAGATCGGCGCTCAGAGAAAGTGACGTAACAAATTTGGCACGATTAGTAGTCATTTGAAATCACTTATTATTAGAGTAGAAAACACAAATTTTTAAACTGAGCCGGCTGAGACACCAGTTGTTAAAAATTCTAGAATCAACCTTGTGCTTAGCGGCTCAACAATCGATTCCTCCTTTTTCTACACCCAACAAAAACTAAAAAACAATAGAAAATTTTTAATTACGAATCCGCAATATCGTGCCAAGCGGCTCAAAGTTGCTGGATTCTGAAATCTAGTTCCTGTGCCGAGCGGTTTAAGGAATACTATCCGTTTTAAATTTTCCTTTCGAAATTCGATTCGATCACTAAATTTTTTGGATTCAGAAAAGTCGTGCCGAGCGGCTCAAAATTACTGAATACTGAAATTTTGTTTCTCGTGCTGACCCGAAGCTCAAGAAATTAAATTCGTTTTTCTTTAGTCTAAAAATCACGAATAAATATAAAAATTCTAGCGAATCCATAATATCGTGCCGAGCGGCTAAAAGTTGCTGTATTCTGGGATTTCAATTATCGTGCCGTGCGGCTCAATGATTGGAATTCGTTTCAATTTTTATTTTGTTAACTCAGTGTAATTATTAAAATTGTTTCGAATCCGTAATATCATGCCGAGTGGTTCAAAGTTACAGAATTCTAAGACTTCAATTATCGTGCCGAGCGGCTCAACGATTGGAATCTGTTTCAATTTTAATTCAAAATTCGATTCGATCACTAAAGGTTTCGGATTCAGGGAAATCGTACTGAGCGGTTCAAAATTACTGAATGCTGGAATTTTGTTTCTCGTGTCGATTAAAGGCTCAAAAGAAACTAAATTCGTTCATCTTTAGTTTTAGAATCTCAAATACTAAAAATAAAATTTCCTGCGAATCCGCAATATCGTGCCGAGCGGCTCAAAGTTACGGGATTCTAAGATTTCAATGATCGTGCCGTGCGGCTCAAAGTTACGTGATTCTAAGATTTCAATTATCGTGCCGAGCAGCTCAACGTTTGGATTCTGTTTCATTTTTAATTTTTAATTTCATTAAAAAGATGATTGACCTCTATTATGAAGCAGGAATCTCTCTGACGGTGGATTAATCAAGTTAGGCTCAAGCTCAAATTTCTGAATAATCTGAGCTACCTTTCAAAGATGACAAGAACAATAATGGGTATTAAGTGTAGAATTAATTAAGTTAGGCTCAAGCTAAAACCCCTGAATGATTTCGTAATACCGTTATTATTTCGTTTCCTGCTTTTAGAGGTATTGGAGAGATTTCAACATAAGGTTTCAATTTTTAACAAAGTTGCAAATTTTTTTTTAAATTTTGGAAGTCAAAAATAACGTCCAAAATAACGTATAAATAACTGGGCTGGCGACGGCACGATCCATATCCTGCTTTTGCCACCATCAGCTTGTCCCGAACGAACAATATTAATTTAAATAATTAATTTTTATCCGCGTTGAAGGAAAGAAAGGAAACGAATGTTTTAGACCCAAAAATCCTAAGTTTGAATAGGAATTTATTAAATAGTCAAGGATCTGAAGAATACAATTTCCGAAACTGATAAACTTCAGAAACTAACACCTGCGCTCGAAAAGTACAATTATAGAAAGATACATTTTGGTTACCTTACCCTAGATGGTCCTTACTAATGCACTACCAGTTCGATACATTTTGGTTACCTTACCCTAGATGGTCCTTACTATTACACTACCAGCTCGGAAGAATGGAGATGAGAGGGAAGAATTTCCTTCTGGCGTCTATTTCTCTGAGTTGGACTGGAAACTTAACTTGGTTTCGACAACCTTGGATGACTCTAGTCCTTTCTTGCAAAAATTCACGCCTGCACCGTCCGTGATCGCCCAACCTTTTTTTTTATCGGTACCAAGTTGGGGATGATCCGTTAGTCATAAATAACGGGCTTGCTTGTTCTCGATTAAATCTCCCAAGCAGAGACTGAGTCGCGTTTTCACGTCGATAGCAAATTCTTTGAAACGAGGAAAAATCATCGAGACGGAATTTACTCTCCTATAATCTCCCTCAACTTTCCGATGAGCTCCGGCTGGATGGAAGATTTAATTATGTTACGTCCGCCCAATAGACTATTTAGAAGTACCCCGGGTAGAACACTTCACGAATCTCATGGCGTGTTTCAACCCACTTACAAAAATTCACTATCTCGATTTGTGATATCTAACTCTTTAGAATAGAGTTCCGGACCCACGGACGGACAGAGGAATCTACCGTTTTGGAGTTCCGTACTCAAGACGACTCGTTAAACTGTGAATTTTGATTTCCATCGATGGGCCTAGACGACACATTGCAAGGTGAATCAGTAGGGTTTTTTGCTGAGATCAGGGAATTTTGATTGGATATAGGTTATAGGAGTAGGCGGTAGTGAATTGTGAGGTGTTGCCATGCACTGTTTCTAAGCGAATTTTTCTGACAGGAATGTCGCCTTACTATTCCTGCTTGATTCTTAATTTGATGGAATTAAAGCTACGTTGAATAATTTAGAGTTATTAATTAATAATTCCTTGATACTTTATTTTATCATTTTAAAATAATTTTGAATTTGTGCTAAAGTACTTAGACAGAATCTGTAAGTTTGGCTTACTCTAGCTTTATGATTGGAAAAAGGTGAATGTTTGCTCTTTTTTAATTTGGGAAAATTGCGATAGAATTTTTATTTCCCAATTGGTGCAGCTTGAGTTGTTGTTTTGAACATGAGCTGTCAAGAAAGCATGGTCGAGTTGTGGCGAGGGTTAGAGCGGTGAGGGAGGGGATGGTGACACGGAGGGGTAGAGAGTACCTGTGAAACGTAGGTGCAACAATCAAGGAGAGCGCGCCCACGAAATCCGCGGCGAGCGAGTAATCTCTTGGAAAATTTGATGCCCTCTCACTTCCATTCTCTGAGAGCTTTACTCTCCCTCTTTTCATTCTCTTTTGCATTCTTCCTCTCATTCCTACATGTACATGCATTCATACATACCCTCTCATTCTTGCAATTTAGTGTCTCGATAATTATTTTTGACTATTTATATCAATTAGGGTATAATAAATAATAATATCATAATTCCTGAACAACATGAAATAATCAAGATGATATATTAAAGTTTCAATGCATTTTAGAATTTAATATAATATTTTTTTGTGGACAGAATTATTCTCTTTCATCGAAAGACTAAGGCTGTAAAACTAGCAACTGAGTTGCTAGTTTTATCGCTTCGGTTCAGGTTGCACTGGGTTTCTGGAGCTCATAACTTAGCTGAAAATCAAGGCGTCAAAGAAATATATTGTGAGAGAATTCTCGCACTATGTTACGCTAACGCTATTTGAATTTAAAAAAAAACTTGCCTGTCCGAAAATCGGGCCCCTGTATCTTGACAACCCGTTTTACTATCTGCAACCATTTTGTCAACTCCGAAGCCTTCTGAAAAGGACGACTAAAGCGGTAATAATTATTTTTATAAAAAATGTTGTGCTAAAATTTGTAGGGTTAATAGAGCACATACATCTCCTGAAGTTAACATGATTTTAAAAAATTTATTCCTCCAATTACAGTGCGATAAACATGAAAAATGTCAACTCCGAAGCCTTTTATTGTATGTACTGGTAAAAGGTTCGAAACCGCATTAAATAGACAGAAAATGCTATCTTTTTCTTCTGGAGATAAAAATATGTTTTGAAAACTACCTTTTTTCAAAAAATGCTAGAATTCGAAAATTTTCGAATTTTTGGTAAAAATCAAGAAATACAAAAAAAATTAATTTTTTAGAATATACAAAGATAATTTTTCCACATTTTTTAACATTTTCTGAACCATTTTGACTCGTGAAACCCTCCCAAATTAGACTCAAACCTTTATAATAATTAGGAGTGTGCAAAATTTAAAAGAAAACCCGACCCCGACGGGCCGGGTTATTTCAGGTCGGGTCGGTCGGACCCGAAAACCCGTCAACCCGATCTGATCCGAAAGTTCAGTTTAAAAATTTCCAGATATTTCCGAAAACTTTCCGAAAATTTTTAAATTGAACTCTCGTGACAGATCGGGTTTCGGGTTAACCTGATAACCCGACCCAACCCAAATCATTTTGCATATCACTAATAATAATGTGCTTTGGGTAAAACAATAATTTAGATAAGAAGCGTTTAACCAGATAAGTATGACAAAAATACCCTCAAGGCTTTTTGGGTCCTAATACGATCTGTAGGTGGTCTGATAGGGAGGAAAACTGTTTACCGAGTTTTATCCCCCTTGCATATCAACCCTACTACCTTTATTAATGTAATTTTCATAATTAATTTTTTTTTCCATCACATACTGTTTCAATTCTAACGCCAAAGAATTAGGGTAAAGGCCACATTAGGAAGTATATATATATA
>JBAGKK010043292.1:0-10414 GCA_037177015.1 Euceroptres primus | reverse complement strand
GCTTTTCCGCGTATTTTGAAAAAAAGATCGTCCCGATATCTTTTTTAGTTACCGAGATATTGAATTTCAAAAAAAAAATCTCCAAATTTTTTCAACAGTTGATAACTCAGCCGGTAATCAACATTCCGATCTAAAACTGCACAAAAATGTTGTTCTGTATGTATACAATATGTGCACCAATTTTAAAAAAAATCCGAGTTTCTGTTGTTCTGGGCTGATTGAAATAGTCAAGAATTAGCCGAAAGCAAAATTTACGTATCTTTGCCGCGTTTTTTCAAGCGAAAGGAGACCGACTTCTCGACCGATGGTGTTACCATGACAACGTTGCGCTGCGAGCTTTTTGTTTTTAACAAAAGCTGTTCTCTTTAAAAAACAGACTACACGAATCTGCCAGTCGTGATTGCATCAATTTCGAGTAAAAAGTGATAATTCGTGAATCTGCAAGATGTATCAAAGTGAAATTATCGATGTTACCGAAGATGCACTTGCTGCGGCGCATAGTTCGTTTTTGGAGGTAAGTTCAAGTTGGAAAAGGTTAGTGCATGGAAAACTGCCTTGTTGAATGCTAATATATTTTGATGATATCAAATTAAAACAAGTAATATGCTTATGCAATTAAGTAGTTCGAGATCTAGCTTGCAAACTAAGATTTTCATAGACCTACACGCGTACTTATTTATCTGGATAGGCCCAACTCTTTCAAAATAGAATACGTTTTTATAGTTACATATTGCTAATAACACAGTACTGTGCCAGTGCGTTTCAAGCAATGTTGTCGTAATCAAGGAAGAAAAGATAGAATTGTTATCTTTCGTAACAGTAGTATATTTAAATGGGTTGAAAAGAAGGTGCGAGATAAAGATAATATTGTCAATATCAGTTCATGCTTTGCATCCGTTTATTCGCGTTTGCATTACGGTTTGTGTACGGTGATAGAATTTTGCGATTTCAACGATCGCAACTCGTTTGAAATACGTAAATAAATTTTTAATAGATTTATATCTCTGTCAATTTACAATTTCCACAGGCTTTCAACACTGCAGAAAATTATGACCTTCTCCATAGCATATTGACATCAGAGACGTACAAGATTCATTCAAGTGTGTCTGAGAAGCTGAAAGGTAACATTATTTTTTTTTTACTAAATGGTGATTCTGGATTTAATATATAAGGCGAATTCGTTTTTCAACTAGAACGATTTACGCGATGCTATGAAGATCTAAAACACGGATCTTATTTTGATTTACGTTTGTGAATTTTATACTGTGCAAGATATAATATCTCTGACAATATTTAAATAATCGGTATGTTTTCTCAAATTTATTCTTGCAATTTCCAAATACTTTGGGATTTAGTTTCAACAAATTATGATAAAGTGTAGAATTTTATAACAGTTACTCTATGAAATAGTTTATTCGATCATGATAACAACAATACATTAGGTTTGATGGATATTTGTATACAATTGCAATGAGGTAAACATCGTATGAGTTTTATGCATAGCATATGGAACACCGCAATTCTTTTATGGATTGTCTCCAGGGGAGCAAAAATATATTTTACTAAAAAAAACTTTTTCATTTAATTTTCATACATACATTTGTAGCAACCATATCGTGATAACAATGACGCAACTGAAACAATTATTAATTAATAGATATTCGTTGTATCAAAACGCGAAGAAAAAAAAAATAATATGCATTTATTAATTTATCTAAAATTAGTTGACTTATCTGAAAGATATTCACAGAATTTAGTTGAAAGTTCTCACTCTTTCTCTATTTATTGAGTTAATTTTGAGTGTGAAAAATTTGAAATAACTAAACTTAATTTGAAAAGTTTCGAGCTTCGAAAATTATAAATTCAAATGAAAAAAGAACTTTGTTTTCTTGTTTTTATTTTGAATTTTCAATAAAACAGTACTCTTGGATTTACGAAAAAATAGAAAGGAATACTCGGTGATCCGCTCCAAATATTGTATTTACATTTATTATTGGAAATTGGAATACACTATTTTTTATAATGCTTCAAAATATAAAACTGTCGTATTTTATCACTTATTATTCATGATGATTTAGTAAAAAGATATAATTTTTTACCGTCATTATAGTAATTAGCGGTACTAGTGCGGTAATGTATAGTCACCCTCGTAGGGACGTTTGCGAAAAGTCTACACGAAGGTTAACACTGAAGCTGAAATGCACTCGCTAAATCTTGGTTTTCGGACGTTGTACCATAATAGTATATTATGCAACGGGTACGAAAAGGCTTGTTTCGCCTTCGGCTCGGGCTGTAAACCCTCGTTTCGTCAAACAAGCCTTTACGTACGAGTTACATACGATATTTTATAGCACAAGATCCAAAATAAAAGCGGCAAAGTTGCGATTTTTAGGTTAGAGTGCTATAAAATAACAAACAACACTAGAGGGGTTATGGATTTTTTTTACCGCGAAGTACTCTGTAGAAACTTTGATTTTTAAAAAGTCCCCTTAATATCAAACTCTTATTTATTAGAAAAATTAAGTATGTCACGCATGTTTGAGCGCTAGAGTGAACAATAATCATTTTGTGCGAGAGCTCATTCTCTTCGTCATGAATCGGGCTACAATTAAACTTTTCAAAAAAAGTTGATTCTTGCTATTTTTTCGAACCACTAAATAAAATTTTATGTATCGGATGGACTCGGTAAAATTATCTTCTCGACCTGCCGATTACCTTAATCAATTACCATTTTGATGTGTCAATGCATTACTTTTTAAAATGTCAATTTCACTACAGTCGAACCTCGATGATTCGAACACCGATAATTCGGAATCCTCGCCAATTCAAGCTTATGCATCGACTCCTTAACATTTCTTTGTCTATATATAAGAAGAACCTCGATTAATTGAACTTGAACCTCCGTAATTCGAATTTATTTAGTTTTTGCTACCGAAAAATTAAAAATATCGGTAGTCGAAAAATTCAAATTGTTCGATGTTCGAATTAAGAAATATTAAAATTTTCGCTATTTGGAACTCATTCATATTCATCCTTGAATGTAATTTGAATACTCAGCTGCGATGACTTCGAACAGATAATTTGATAATGTTTCGAGTTTACAAAGATTACATTAAAATACATTGCTTTATTAGCGCGAAATACGAATAAAATCTAGACGATCACTCGGAAAAATAATTTTTACGACTATCAATTATGCAAACGCTGAACAGAATATTTGAAAAAAATAATAATAAAGTCTGTTTACCTATTATACAAACATACATACACATAAATATAATTGACACTTTATAATTCGAACGATGTTTCGAACTTTGAGCTCGGGCATTTGCTGTTAGAATTATCGAGGTTCAACTGTATTCTGATTCATAATGCCAGGGATATAAATTTTTAGAAAGATACGATTGAAGTAATTAAGAATAATTCTAGACTATTCGATAGGTTTCAGCAATCATAACTTACATCATCAAATTCAATATGATATTTTAGGTTTATAAACGAGAGAGTAATTATTCTAAATCGACATTTTCATTATAATTTTCTTCTTTCTAAATTTTTTACATAAATATTGTTTCTTTTTCTTTCACACGTGATGGATGCAATTCCTTGTTGCTTCTGTGAGGACAATTTTCAAAGTGGAGAATTATTAAAAGAGCATATAAAACATGTCCATAAATACATAAAGCTATCCGAAATTGCTACAGATAGATATCAGTGTAGATATTTAAATTGCGGTAAAAAATTCAATCGATCTATCAATTTCTTCAAGCATATCGACTCATCCCATTCTAATATCCAAAAGAGTAAAAATCCAGAAAACCATCATAACGTCGTGAAACAATCGACAGTACAGCGACAAACCAGCAAAAATATAAATACTTCTTGGACTCCAGAGCCGTTAAGATTGGAGGGTCCAATGTCAGCAATGATAGCAAATTTGAGATTCTCATCAACCATGACCGGCGCTGACTTAGGGCGATCTGTTAATGCTACTGAAGATTTATTATCCAATACATTAGCGCAGGTTCAAGAAAGAACAAAAAGGTTTTTAGAACACAAAGGTGTTGATCCCTTAGATAAAGAATGTGCAGATTTTTTGGCTAGCTTGGAATTTAAGGGATCTTTTTCACAATATAAATCAATGGGCGGGCAAATCAGTGCTTTGAAAAAACAATTTACGTTTATTGATTCTGAAGAGAGGCTGCTCGGTAAAGATGGGGATGAAGTCGCGAAAATGCAATATATGTCGCTTATTAAAACTTTAAAACTAGTTCTGTCTCATAAGGAAGTTATGGACTATATAAAAAGTGGGCCGAAAAAATCAGATGATGGGTTTATACGCTGCTTTGAAGATGGAGAAACTTTTGAAGAACATGAATTATTCAAGAAATTTATTGATGCTATTGGAATATACCTTTACTATGACGAATTCCTTGTAAATAATCCACTTGGAAGTAAGACCCGACAACAAAAAATTGGAGCTTTGTATTTCAGTATTTCAAATTTGCCGCCACATTTACGTGATTGGCTGGGTAACGTTCACGTACTAGCGTTCGCACTTCATAAAGATATTAGCAAGTATGGGATAAATGAATTATTAAATCCTTTTGTTTTAGAACTAAAATTACTAGAGTCTGATAAAGGTGTAACAGTCATTATAAATAATGAGCCCTATGTTCTTCATGCAGCACTGCTTAACGTTTGTGCTGATGGATTAGCTGCACATGAAGTGTTAGGTTTTCTTGGACCGTCAGCTAAGTATTTTTGTAGGATGTGCTATAAAACAAGCGACGAAAGAAATGAATGTCCTGAAGACATTGCACCTCTGAGAACGAAAGATCGTCATAATGAAGAAGCTAAGGCAAGCGAATTGGATAAGGATGCTCAATCAAGCAGCGGCGTACGACACAATACTGTGTTAAACGAATCAAAATATTATAATTGCATTGAAAACTATTCGTATGATGAAATGCATGATGATTTAGAGGGATTCGGACCTTACGAGTTGAAGTTAATTATGGCACACATGATTAATACCAAAGGTTACAAAGTTACGGCAGACATACTAAATCATAGAATAGAGAAATTTTCTTACGGTCCCGAAGAAATCAAGGATAAACCATCAGCTACGTTTACGAATGCTTATATAAGAAATGTTAATTCTGATCATAAATTACAAGAAAGGTCGGCTCAAACCTGGTGCTTACTTAGAATTTTTCCATTTTTAGTTGCTGATCTTGTTCCTCCTAACGATCCATATTTGAATCACATCGTCAATTTGAATAAAATAAATGAATATATTTTTGCACCAAAATTTAAAAAGTCAAATCTTACGCAACTAAGACATCTAGTTTTTTCGCATATTGCAGATTTTTGTGAGCTTTTTCCTGATGCAAGCATAATTAATAAAATACATCATTTGACTCATTACTCGTTCAACATGTTGAAAAGTGGACCAATGAGACACCTGGCTTGCTTTAAGTATGAAGCCAAGCATCAAGTGTTTAAAAAGTATGGTTCGGTATGCTGTAATTACAAAAATATTATCAAAACAATGTCCAATATAAGTCAAATGACTCAATGTTCAGTATGGGGTACAAAAAGGAATCCACTCAGAAAAAAGCTCGAAGAAAGCGCTACGGCTGACGTTGATTTTGAAGTGAGACCTGAAATAAAGAGAGCAGCAACACATTCAGGCATTGAGTTGCATGAAAATGCAAAATTAGTCAGTAAAGTGAGGGTGTATGGGATTCAATATGCTGTTGGGTCATTTGTTGCTATAAGCGGACATAGGACTGAAGACGTAATTTTACCAGTATTTGGCAGAATCGATGGGATTGTCATAAATGAAAACGAAGTATTTTTATATTGCAGAGAATACAATTCGGAGTATCTCGAAGAAACCCTAAATTCTTATTGTGTGGAAGAAGGGGAAGATTTTAGATTCGTTGACGTAACTGAGCTGTGCGATCGGAAGCCATTTTCCTTGTGGAAAGATTTTTCGGAGGATAAATCGACATATATTTGCTTGCGTCATTTAATTTATTAATTTGAAAGTACAACAATCACAGCAAAAATGATTCATGTATGTAGATGAGGATGGAATTTGCTTTGTAAAATTATACATGTTACAAAGACTATTTTTCAAGCCTAAAAGTAAAAATAAAAAGTAAACGAATGATCGTGTTGCTCGGTATTGACGGTCTTTGTTCTTGTGATCATTCAGCAGGCGAAGCGTGTCTTGATAAGGTTGTTTTATATTAATTTTCATACATTTGACATTATAACTTAAACTTAGTTTTATTAATCATCGGAAAGCATTCATCACCGTGAATTACAAAATTCATTCTAATTATTTTATTAATCCCTATTATTTATATTAATTGAAATGTCGTTCGAATTTATTATTCTCTCGTGACTGATCTTCTCGGAAGAGCATAAGCGAGCGCCACGAAGTTATGAAGAGCTACTGAAGGTAAAAATTGCATATATGAATATTTGTGAGCGAAATAATCCTTAAATTTTTTACGGCGCGCTTACTTTCTGAATTCCGAAATGACGCTATACCTACGTCAATTATAACCCGAAAGCCCCAACCCCAAGTACCCTGTACCAGCGAGCTTTATTCTCGATATATTCTATTCTTTTTTTTTACGAAGAATATTACTAACAACTGAGGGTACACCAATGATACGTAAGACCACAAGTGCCCCGAACTGGTGAGATTTACGCGCAAGATTTGGAATGCGTTTTTTTTACGAAGAAAATTAATGACAATCGACATTACGCCTACGTTAATTATAGTCCGAGAGCTCCAACCCCAAGTACCCATTACCGGCGAGCTCAACGCTCGAGATTTTCTATTCTTGTTTTTTTACGAAAAAAAAAATACTATTTATCGACGCTACTCCTACGACAGGTAGAACCCTATACCAGCGAGCTTCATGCTCGAAATCTTCTATTCTTTTTTTCCCGAAGTTAATAGCAACTGACACTACAGGTAAATCCCGATACCCACACTCTAAGTACCCGTGACGCCGAGTTTTCAAATTTTTTTCACCAAAAAATTATACACAACCGACGCTACACCTATGTCAGTTGAAACTCAAAATTCAAAATCCCAAGTAACGTGTACCCAGAGAGGTTTTTTTTTTTACAATAACACTTGCTCGCCACTGGTGTTACACCTACGACTAGTGGTGTTTTAAAAAAAAACCAGGTACGCTGTAATCCACGAGTTTTATTTTCGCCCGGATGTATTTTCTATAGTTCTTGTACATAACAAAACTTCAAAGGCAAAGTACACCCACCACAGATGATTTTCTTTTTAACCTCCAAGTTCACTATAATTTGCGGGTCTTCATTTTTACCTCTACAGTTGTCGATCCGGAAAAAAATCAATGCGAGCTACAATTATGACGGTGATTTCACTAAAAAAAGAAATCCAAAAACTCAAGTAACTTTGTCCTGTCGAGGAAAGCTCGCATATTACAATGTTTTTTTGGATTTTTGAAAGAAAATAACCTGTTGTAGTTGCAGCTCAAAATGATCGTTTATTTTTTTATCGGAAACTGGAGAGGAAACATTACGGCACGCAAGATTCGCAAATTACAGCGAAAATGGTATTTTCCAAAGGAAAATTGCGAGGGGCTATTCACTCAAATTGAGGCCGAAAAAGTACGCAAGAGTTCGCCGAGTTCGATACGAGTACTGTGAATTCTATTTGAAGCCTAGCGAGTTCTCCGAGTTCGTAACTTAGCCGAGCGCTCGCGAGTGCGAAAGATGTCGGGCGAGTTCGACTGAGTGCGATGAGTTCGCTGCGAGTACGGCGAGTTTTATAGCGACCCAGTAATACCGAATCCTCTTAAGTTCGTCCGAGTTCGGATGAGTTCTGCGGAGTTTGACGAGTGCGAAAATATAAAAATTAAGTACTCGGTCAGTTCAAATATTCTTTTGCTATAGTATAGTCGCTCGGCCGGTCTCACCTCGTATGAAATTTTTAGACGAAATTTTAGAGAATGCAATAACTACTTTTTTTTCAAGGAAAAATATAATATTTACTAACATAAAACCTGAAAAATTTATAAGTGAGTTTTTTCTTTTTAGATTTTCCTAAAATACCATAAAATACTAACTTCTATGTAATATACACAAGATGAAGGATAACATCATTACTTTTTCATAAAAATAATTACTCTACGAACATCGAAAAGCAATGCAAAGAATAATTCTTTTAAAAAGAAAAAATTTTTATTATGAACCATTAACTCACGAAGAAGTAATGTTTATAATAAATCCAGGTCGGAAGAAAATGCATATATAAATAATAAACTAACCAAAAGGGAAAAATAATCCGAAATACCCAGCACTTAGCGAAGTTTACGCTCGTTAATTTTGATTTTTTATTTTCAACGAAATAATCCATTACAACCGACTTACACGTACAATAGTGAAAACATACTACTAAAATCCCAGCATTATACCCTAAGAACCCTGTAACCAGCATTTATTACGCTCCAGAATTTTTTTTTCTTTTTTGAAAAAAAATAATTACCAGTAAAACCGTGGATTCCAAACCCAAGTACCCTGTTCACTGCGAGTTATTGGATTCTGATTTTATATTCGTATTCTTCATTGAAAAAAAAAGAATCACAACCGACGCTACACCTGCGACACATAAAATATTATATACCCTGTACCCTGTATAAGTACCCTGTAGCCAGCATGTTTTACGCTCCAGAATTTTTTCAACTTTTTTGAAACAAAATAATCACCGATAAAACTGTAGATTCAAAACCGAAGCACCCCGACACTGCGAATTGTAGGCTTCAGAATTTTTCATTCGTTTCCTCCATTGAAAAAAAAAAGAATCACAAGCGACGCTACACCTACGACACATAAAACGCGAGTATTATAACCTAAGAACCCTGTACCCTGGGGATTATAGGATTGAGATTTTTATACTCGTTTTCTTTATTGAAAAAAGCTAATTGCAACAGACGCTACACCTACGGCAGGGATACCCCGAAAATTACAACCTAAGTACCCTGTAACCTGCAAGTTTTACGCTCCGGAATCCTTTTTTCTTTCATGAAAAAAATAATAATAA
Organism: Euceroptres primus; assembly: GCA_037177015.1. Classification (NCBI taxonomy): domain Eukaryota; kingdom Metazoa; phylum Arthropoda; class Insecta; order Hymenoptera; family Figitidae; genus Euceroptres; species Euceroptres primus. The sequence continues at coordinate 1,305 of JBAGKK010043292.1, read as the reverse complement.
TAATTACCGGTAAAATCGCAGATTCAAAACCTAAGTACCCTGACGCTGTGAGTTATAGGATTCCGATTTTAATACTCGTATTCCTCATTGAAAAAAAAAAGACTCACAACCGACGCGACACCTACGACACCTAAAACCTGAGATACAAAACCTAAGAACCCGGTATCCGGCGGATTTCGAGGCTTCAGATATTTTCTAATCGTTTTCTCCATTGTAAAAAAAATAATCGCAACCTACGCCACACCTACGATGCGTAAAACCGTAAATTTAAAACCTAAGTACCTTGTACCCCGTTAGCTTTAAACTCCGTCATTTTACACTCGCTACTAAATCCCAAGTATCCCGTGCCCGGAGAATTTAATGCTCAAGATGTTCGATTTTATTTATTTATTTTTTTTACGAAAAAAACTAATCTACACCGGACGCTACACTTACGATAGGTAAAACCCAAAAATCAAAACCTAAGTACCCTGTACCGGCGAGCTTAACATTCTGGATTTAAAAGTGTTTGTTCTCTTATAAAAAAATTATTTCAACCAACGTTATACCTACCGTAGGCCAAACCCATAAGTCAAAACCTAATTATCTTGTCCTCTGCGATTTTTACGCTCGAGGTTTATAATTCTTTATTTTTTATGAAAAAAAAAAAACATCGACAAGAACACCCAAGAGACAAGCTCCAACTACCCTGTACCCTGCGAGTTTTACGCTCAAGGTTCTCAATCCTTTATTTCTTATGAAAACAAAATTGTCAACAAGCGAAACCGAAGAGCCAAATCCCAAATGCCTTGTACCTTGCCAGTTTTACGCTCAAAATTGTTAACCCTTATTGATTTCATGAAAAAAAAAATTACAACCAACATCACACCTACGGCTGATAAAATTACCTTGTATCTGCAAGCTTAACTCTCCGGATTAGAAGAAACCCAATTATCAAACCCCAAGTACCCTGTACCAATGAGTTTTACGCTCGAAATTTTGAAGTTTCTTTTCATTTTTTGGCAAAAACTGATCGCAATGCTTGAGATTATTACATCCACATTCTTCATTGAAAGAAAAACGATAATCACATTCGACATTATATCATCGACCGGTGAAATCCCCAAATCGAAACCCAAGTACCCATTAAGGTGAGTTTGACGTTCGAGATTATTATTGTATCATTTTTTCTAGAAAAAAAGTAACGATGACCGGCCCTACACTTACGAGAGGTGAAACACGAGAATCAAATCATTATTGTTACCCTTTCTTTTTTTTTTAATAATCCCAGCTAACGCTACAACCTAGATAGGTAAAAACCCGAGA
>JBAGKK010043281.1:0-10415 GCA_037177015.1 Euceroptres primus | reverse complement strand
GCGCGCGCACCGCAAGCCAGTGCTGTGATTAGCAGAGATACTCGTGGTACATTAGAATCAATCGCGGTACGTACACCAAAGTACGACCCTGAAATGACCAGAAGTGACGTTTGCGACACGAACGAGGTTCACGGTCCCAAGTCCGCGACACGAACGAGGTCCCTCTGTATGGGTTTTCGCTCATGGGAATTGTATGAATATCCCCTGCTCCCCGCCATCTCAAGACACATATGGACTATGAAAAGGTCAACTCAACTGGAAAAATTACATTACATTATACTGGATTTCCAGCCGGCAGAAAGGATACGCGTACTAGATGTGCTTGTCGCTTTGATCACTTCAATATAACCAATGTGAAGGTGTTCCACAATTCGCAGTACTATCCGTATGGCAATTTAAATCTGGACATTCACTTTGCTCTACTGTGTGAGATGTGCGCAAATTTTCAGGGAGCCTACTATGGTAAAGAGCCTGAACCAATGTTGAAGAAAAGTGATTTCAAAGAATACACTCCTCTTAGTGTTATTGACTGCTAAAAACAAAATGATGATTATACATGATTGTATTTTTCAGTACCAGGCCCTTAGATTTTGGTAACAGAATTCAGTTTTCATCAAAATGTGGACGTTCAATTCTTTAAGAAGCCCAATAACCAGGTCGTCTTCCAATAAGACGCTCAACTTCTGGTCTATCTTTGAACCTCCCTGCTATTGGAATTCTCTATATGCTCGATACAAGAGTGAAAATTTGTAGCTGACGCGCAAATACCATGGTATCGAGTGGACTTCTGGTGATATACCCTAAGAGGAAGTGCAGTGTAGTGCAGTAAAGTTTGTGATCTGGTAAAAAGAAATCCAAAATTGAGATGGATCTTAAAGCCCTGAACAAAAAGTATGTTACCAGAGTTAGAAAAGTTCGTACTAAATATGGGACCAGGATTGTGGCTGAATTGGAGAACTAGTATTCTGTTTTCTTACCTGCCAGAATTATAAAAGTGTTCAAAGGTTCACACTGCAAGGAGACGTTCGAAAATCTGTAAAAAGCCGTAAAAACAAATAAACTCTTCTTTGTCTACTTTTGGCGGACAATATAATAATTTTGAATTGAAATATGTGCAATAAACACAGTTTCTGATATTAATTCTGTATTGTAAAAAAATGTTTGTGAATAAATGTTCACACTAATTTAAAAAACAATGGTGCATATATTTCAGATTAGGCTTAGTTAATATTTTAAAAAAGTATTTATTTAAGATTAAGTTACGCTAATAGTAAAAGAGCATTTTCGGATGGCAAATTCCATATTCTCATAACCTTAGAATCCCGAAACACGTCTTACACCGAAGAAACGTTAAGAAACAGATCCTCGTAATCCAATAAAACATCAATCTTCAATCACCGAAGCATCGTTGGGTAGGAAATTCTCTATTCTCGTAATCCTGTAAAGTAGGAACCCGTCTTTCTCCGACATAGTTTTAAATATCAACTGTCAAATCATTTAAGATTATATCTCCTTTTTTAATCTATTTTCCAGAAGTTGACGGTTTAGGTGAGGATGTTAATATTGATGAATGTGGTGATGGTGGTGAAGGAGCAAATGACGGCAGGATTTGTAATTGAATTGTTGGTGAAGAAGGTAAGTATTAAAGTTCGGAAGGTGGGGGTGGAGGTGATAGCTAAAGTAATTGTAACAGGGCTGAATCTGTTGATTGAGACTATGTTGTAACTGGAGGAACATGTGCCCTTTCCAAATAACCTGGTTGTAGAGGATCGTTCGAATCTATAATAATGATAGAGTTAGAAAAGTATGCATTCAGATATGTAAAAAAAAAGAAATTGTAATATAACAGACTTTCACCTGTAAAATCTTTTTTATTATTCGCTTCTTGATCTCAAACTGATGGAAAGGAAGATCAATTGTTTTATGTTCAAAAGGAGTATCATTTTGATAAGCTTATTTGCAGCAACACCCATATATAGCATTTATTTCTTTAAGTTGAAAACAAGGATTTTTTTGATGAGCTGATTTGCAGCAACACCTGTGTATAGCATTCTCTTTTTTCTTTAGAAACAGTCTATCATGAGGCTTCTGCCCCAAAAGTCGTGATGATGATGATGATCATGGCGCAGTTGGATCACACTTCACTGCTAGGACGAAGGCAGTAAAAGAAAGAAAGTTATATAAAATAAATATCATTAGTAGACTCAATTGTAACTGGACAGTTAACGATACAATAAAACGTGGATCCTAATTGCTTTTTTGAAATTTTATTTCTCTTTTCTAACCATTTGACTTTTGTTTCATCAATAAATCACCTAAATGTATGATATCGAGGATGTAAACATACAAGACTTGCATCGTTTCCCATTAAAATGGTTGATTGCCACTTTATGGGCATGCCAACGCCTTATAGTATAGTCGGTTAATTAAATTTCAATAGTACATTGTGCACCAAGGGTTGTACTTATGTCTTCATAGCCAAGCGTTAAGTTTGCAGGACGAGTCGTAGGCGAGCGCAAAGCGTGATTACGGGATGTCTTATAACCCTGTTTCAGAAAAATAAAGTGTACCCCCACCAGACTGCTTTCCCCGGTCGGTAAACGGCAACTTACCACTCGCAAAATAGGTAGCGTAAAGCGCCCATAACTTGAAGTTACAGTTTTTCTTCCTTTTTAAATACAAATTCTGTTTTATAACCATGTCTTAATTTGTCTCATCAGTAAATCGTCTAAATGTATGCAATCCAACATCATTTTATGCTAGAAAGTGATAGAAAGTTATTTTATTCCTCTGCTATCATGCGTCGTCGGTGAATCGCCTGAATTTGTGTAATACAACGTATTCTTACATTTACCTGAAGATTTAGTGTTTCCAATGTTGGCGGTTTGAGCTACTGCGCTCGCGCTATACATTGTGACAAACTATTGTCATGATACTAGTTTTGTAGCACCATGTTCCTCTTATGCTACACGCTAACATAAAATGATATAAAAAGTTTCATCTTTCTCTCTCTCTTTTATTTGGAGATTACTACAAAGGACTACATTTTTTCAATAATGAGTTTTATTCGCTTCATCTATCCATGTACTACATTTCAGCAACTAAGCTCTATGTGAAACTTTTTGTAAAATTATTTTAAAAAGTACTGTATTTTCTTTTTACTTTTCGAGATTCTTTGACGCACCTGTATTTAATGATTTCTCGTCGTATACTTTATCAATTTTGATTGGCTGCGTTCGTTTGCGTGAAGTAGTATCTAAAGGTAAAGTTTCGAAGTTTTGCTTCGCGCTTGCTTTGTTCGTCTTAGTTGAAGATAATGAAGGAAGATTTCGAGCAGTTACTTCATCATCATTGCTAACGTTCGATAATCTTAAATTTTCATGTAAAATCGAATGGCGTGATGATGAATCTGACTGTTTAGGAGATAGTGGCGGCAGAGAGAAACATGTCCTTACGAATGTGTTCCATGCGATGATATCCGATCACGCTCATCGAGTGTCTGAGACAACGCAGATTCAATCTTATGCGATAATAGAGGTGAAGGAAGGAGTGATGGTGATCCGGGTGGAGAACGAGACTTGTGTACGCGGTAGTGCTGGAGTTCGAGACGTATGCTGCGGTAGCGTTGGCTGTGATGGCGACGATGACTATTGTAGAAGTCGACGACGATATCTGTTTTCGCGATTTTGCTGAAGATCTAGGCGGTGATGTTGGCGGCGGAGGCTGGATTGGTGGTGTGGTCGGGTTATACCTGACTACCACTGAAACCTATAAAGTCATATACACAACACATGAATATAACGCTTTACAATGTATTGTGTAACACAATTTTACCTGAAGTGGATTCTGCTTGATTTCAAAATTTGCTGGTAGCGGGACGTTCACATGAATCTGCTACGTTTCCGGAAGCTTCAACTGCCTATCGGCGTTCTCAGCCACCAGACCTTTTAAACGACTTTGAGCCTGTGGATACAATGACAAAAAATAATTAGCACTAGTATCATACACTTACACTTCTCAGTAATTAAATCACTATGCACTACTTACTTTTTTATTTCCACCTTTCTGCTCTGTCATCACATTCTCTGTCACTTTTTTTTTTCACTCTCACTTCTTCTTTCACCAACCACAAAACAGCGAATATTGACGAGCATGCTACTACAATGGAGCCTCCTATAGGCCCCTACATAGCACCTGCGCACGTGTAAGGAGCGTCGGGAATCCCACGGTGGCGTCGCGATACCTCCATTTGTGTCACATCTCTGGTATCTACCTCATCCGACATGTCACATGAGGTCGCAGAAATGGTTTACCATCAGCGTTGGTGATAAACCATTTACCCGACGACGGTAATTGATTTTTCGCACTCTGTTATAACTTATAACTTATAACATATAACTTCTGATAGAGAGGAGGTATAATTTCTTAGTTCTATACGGATACCGTCTATTTCGATGATTTAAAACTCTGTTAATATCAATACATTCAATTTTTTATTTCCACAATTTCGATAAGGTTTTTCACGTCTTTTTTATTGATCATAGGCAGTTTTTTAAAAAATAAGTATTTGACCCTTAAGACTCAAAACTTAAAATAAATTTGACTTTCGAATTTGGGTTATTTTTTTATTTTCTTTTTGTCTAGAAAGAAAGCTTAGGTTGTTGCCTTGAAACTTCTATAGATTTAAAAATGGAAAAATTTTTATTTATTTTTAAAAATAAACGTTTCGTAAGTCTTTTACAGATATTATGTTTTTCAATGATTTACGACTCATTTAAAATCAATGAAAAAAATTTTTCTCACTACAGCTTGGATAAGGTTTTTCATGCCCTTTCTTCCGATAATAAGTATTTTAAAAAAAAAAGTGTTTGACCTCGAAAATGAAGATAAACAATTATTTCTTAAACAAATGCTTTGACGTTCATTTTTGAAGGTCAAACATTTATTTTTTCGAACAATTCTTATGATCAGTAGAAAGGGCATGAAAACCCTATCGAAACTGTCGTGAGAACATTTTCTTAATTGCAAAACGCTTATTTTCAAAAATAAATAACAAGTTCATTTCTAAACCTATAGATGTTTAAAGGCAACAACCTAAGCTTTCTTTGTAGACAAAAAGAAAAGAAAAAAATCAAATTCGATAAAAATTCGAATTTATTTCTTATTCTAGTTTTTGAATGTCAAATAAATTATTTTTTTTTTAAATGCGTAAAACACAATTCAACAAAAATGAGGCTTTTGTTTCCCCACTGAGATCTGAAGGTGTTTTCTCATGTTATTTTTCGCGCTGAATCTGAATCTGGCAGCAAAACTTGTCTTGCATGTCAGGGTTTTGAGATATTCTAACTTGTAAGTGCAAAAAGGACCGTCCTTCGGCATTGTCAGATGAAAATAACTTTGAAACGCGAAGATACTCGTCAAACTGGCCAACAGATTCGGATTTATCATGAAAAAATCTACGGAATATCATATACATGTCTTCTGATATGTTCAAATATTTACAAGTGTAGGACTTTTCATATCAACAAATTCCATTTGCTGAGGTACCGAAGCACCAAACGTTTCATCAGACCGATTTTCTCAGAACTCTCTATCAAACGGTTTTTCGGGCTCCTGATTACGAATTTGGAGTCAGAATTTAAATTTTCAAAATGGCGGAACAAAAATAAAAAAATCGTTATAATTCTACTAAAAATAACTATGAAGCAGTTTTTTGCGTCGCTGATTACGACTTTGAAGTAAAAATTTGGAAATTCCGAATGGCAGATTCGATATGACAGATAGTTTGTCAAGATAGAGCATGATTCAGCAAAATAAGGCAAAGCAGGCAATGGGACAACCAACTAAGGCCAGATTTACTGTAACTAACTTTACACATCAAAAACAAATGCCAATCACATTTGACTAACTTCACGCGGCGATCTTCTTCTATTCCACAAATAAAAATCCAGAAGCTCGTCGAAGCTCATCATTCATCGCCAATATTTTCCTCATATGTCACAATGTCTAACAGAGTCTGTATAAACCATCCAGATAAATTCTGTTACGTTTGCAGTCAGTATGACCAACATAAAAAGTAGGTTCCTTATAAAGTGTGCATAAATTGTTACACGGTTCTGAGACATTGGAGTAATGGTAAGCTAGAACACCTGCCTTTCAGTGTACCAATGATTTGGCGAGAATCTATTAGTCATGAAGAATGCTACTTTCGTTTATGTTACTTGCAGGGTTCTAACATGAAAAATAAACATCTTATAAAATATTCCGATGTAGCATCTACTACGAAACCTATACCCGTAGACTCAGCAAATCTTCTTCCAACTCCTCTAGTGATGATAGATGAATGTGAAGAAGAACCCAGATTCGAAGAAGCAGCTGATGATGAGGACTTCATTAAGAATAACTGTGATACTACTCAACAATTGTTCGACTAAACTGCGCTAAATGATTTGAGCAGGGATTTAGATCACCCGAAAGAAAAGGCCGATCTAATAGGCTCTCGGTTACAAGAAAGGAATCTCCTCGAAAAAGGAACAACCATCTGTGGCTATAGGTATTGTGAGAAAAAAAATTGAAATTTTTTTCTGTGCAAGATTCCTTGGTATTCTGCAATGACGTATCCGGCTTATTACAAGAATTGGGAATAGTGTACTATCCTAAAGATTGGAGATTTTTCATAGATGTTTCTAAAAGAAGTTGTCCTTTTACACAATGGAAATAAATATGCCTCAATTCCCATGTTTCACTCAGTACACCAACGCAAATCTTACACCAATATGAATCTCATTTTTTAATTAGTACAGGATGAAAATCGTAAGTGGAAATTTGTGGTGACCTAAAAGCAATTAGCATAATTCTTGGGCAGCAAGGTGGTTACACAAAATTTCCTTGTTTCTTGTGTGCGTGGGACAGCAGAGCACGTGAGTTACATTAGAAATGGACTAAAAAATTACACTCCCTCCTATCGGTAAATATGTGTCCCAAAGACAAAATTTTTTTCCATAAACTACCATCCAATAGGACTGCACTTTACCCAAGTTTAAGCCCGATCGATTTTTGGGGTTGGGGCAGTTGAGAAATAATTCCCAGCATAAAAGTTGTTTAAACAATTTTTTTATACAGCCCTGCAAGAAAGAGCATGAAAATATTATTTCTTCCATTGAATAGCGCGAAATTTTTCAGAAATATATCCCACGCGCTCTGATTAACTTGTCAATTTATTGAGGAATCGACAGATGGGTACTTTTCCTACAAGTGCAATCGTGCTTTAGTATGCAAACAGTAATATACAGTACAGACGAGAATTATGAGACCACTATTCTTGTTAGTTGCATAAAGTCAATAATTTTCTTAGAAATAGCACGAAAGGTGTCAAAATTCTGCGTCTAATGGCCATAAGTTGAAGTGTTTTTATAAATTTCTTAAGAAGATATTGCCAAAAAAGTCTAAATTTCTATGTTTCCTTAAATTTTGAATAACTGCTGAAATCTTGGACATTTTTACGTGTTCTGGGGCTCATTTCAAAGGTAAATGAACATAGAATATGACTATTGTGTTGGGAATGTGCTAGTAAAATTTTCTTGGGTTTTTCCAGAGTCTGAACTGTAAACAAAAAAGTCATAAGAATTGCAAAAAATTCTTACACTCGAAAAAAGGATTTTAAAAAATTATGAAAGAGATAATTAGCAATAGTTACCTAAATTTTCTTATAATATGTAGTGTAATTATTTTTAATACTTCTTTCATAAATGATTTTACAAGTTCGAATATTCCGATCTTTTTGTTTCCAGATTAGACTTTGGGAAAATCCAGGGAAAAAATACTACGATATTCTTGACACAATAATCGAGTCGCCACATCAAATAAGGGCACGTACAATTATTTGTCTGGGAGTGGGAAGACCCTTTGCCATTTGAAAATTAAGTTTCAAATTCGAACTAATTTACAAACATATTTCGATAAAAAATTTCATTGCACATCTTTTTTTTAATAAAAAATTTTGTATCTTTTATCGTTTTCAAAATATTTACAAAAAACCAGTTTTTCGTAAAACAAAAAAATTTTTTGTTTTTTTTTTGCTTACACTCGCAACAACTTAGCTAATTTTTAGAATTTGTTGCTATTTCCAAAAGAAAATTACGTGTTATAGTATTATGAAAGCAACTAAAAGAAAAAAAGTAAATATTATTATAAAAAAATTACTAATTTTTTCAGATACATTGCAAAAATCATAAATTTCAATCTTCAATCGCATTATTTATCGAGCGAATTTTGAGCAACGTACAACTTCCAGTGAGAAAGTTGTTCACTAAAGTACAAAGAAGTTTTCTAAAAAGTTTTAGCACCATCGAGTTAATAGTTAAGAAATTATTATTGATTGAAGTCGCTAGTGGCTGGTCGCACAGTGGTCTATAATCCATACAAGATGGACAAAAATAAAAAAATGATCTGATTTGTACGAAATTTAGTATACGGTGGTTTTTTGGGACACTGATTTCAAATTTTCAAAAAAATTTAAAATTCAATATGGCGGATATAAAATGACTACCATAAACTCTCAAAAATATTCCTTTTTCTTCGAAATTCAGTATAGGGGATTTTTCTGGGCCGATGATTTCAAATTTTACAATTTTTGTAAAATGCCACAATATAATATTTAATAATGCGTACTGTTTCGATTATACATGGAGTTAAAATAAAGTTGAAATATACTTCGAGATCATGTCTTCTCTACATTAACATGTGAGAAGTCAATATAATTTTTATCTATATAAGACGCTAAACATAACATTTATTAACAGTTTACTAAAACAACAAATTTTAATAAATATTTAGGGAAACAGAAATAATTAAATAATTAATATTGAAAAATGTAATAATAAAAACACACTATCTTCTGACAGAATTTTAATTAACAACAGAAATTGTTAATAACAATAGGCACACCGAAATTTGTTTATCCTTTGACAGAATTGTTAATTATTATTAAAAATAGAAACTGTTATTATGAATATGCCAACTGCATTTGATTTATCTCTTGACAGAATTGTTATTTATTATTAAAAATAGAAATTGTTAATAAGGATAGGAACAGTGCAATTTGTTTATCTTTTGACAGAATTGATAATTGTTATTGAAAATACAAACTGTTATTAAAAATAGGCAAACTGGAATTTTTTTAACTTTCGAGAAAATTAGTAATTGTTATTAAAAATAGAAACGGTTATGAACAATAGGACAACTGCAATTTATTTATCTTTTGAAAGGATTCCTAAATGTCATTAAAGATAGAAATTGTTATTAAAAATAGTCACTCTGGAATTTCTTTATCTTTTGAGAGAACTGTTAATTGTTATTAAAAACAGAAACTGCTGTTAACAATAGAAATCTGCAATTTATTTATCTTTTGACAGAATTCTTAACTGTTATTAAGAATAAAAAATGTTATTAACGATACGCATACTGCAGTTTGTTTATAAAAGCCAGGATTTATTGAGGGTGCTCGGTAGACATTCGGAAACACGAAAAAAATTATTAAAGTTTAAATTATTATTAGCAATAAGTAAACTTGTGTTTTTTAATAAATTTTTTGAATAACTGGAATTATAACGAGATTGGTGGTGGTAGAAAACGCCAAGATTTTTTGAGGGTGCTCTCTAGACATTCGCGAACACGCAAAAAAGTAACAAAGTCTAAACTGTTATTAACTTGTTATTATTATTATTAACTGTTATTAAATAAACTTGTATTTGTTGTTAAACTTGTTGAATAACTGAAATTATAAAGAGATTGATGGAGGTCGAAAACAACAGGATTTTTTTAGGGTTCTCTCTAGGCATTCGGGAACACTTCTAAATTTTCATTAACAATAAGTAAACTTGTATTTGTTGATAAGCTTTTTAAATATCTGAAATTATAAACAGATTAAGGCAGGTAGAAAACGTCAGGTTTTTTGCAGTCTACTCTCTAGACATTCGGGAATACGAAGGGAAAATTAATAAAGTCTTAATTATTAATAACAATAAGCAAACCTTTAGGTTTTGATTTATTTGTTGAACTTTTTGAATAACAGAAATTATAAAGAGATTGACGGCGGTACAGAACGCCAGGATTTTTTAGGGTGCTCTGTAGACATTCGGGAGCACGATGAAAAATTAATAAAGGCTAAATTGTCATTGACAATAAGTAAACTTTCATTTGTTGATAAACTTTTTGAATACTTGAAATTATAAACAGATTTAGGGGGTAGGAAAATTCAACTTTTTTTAGGCTGCTCTCTAGACATTCAGGAAGACGCAAAAAAATAAATAAAGTCTGAAGTGTTTCAAACAATAAACAACCCAGTAAAAAAAAACTAATTGGGGCGAATTTGGGCGAATCAGCATTTTTTAATTTGCCCGAATCCCGCTTTCTGA
>JBAGKK010043270.1:0-10415 GCA_037177015.1 Euceroptres primus | reverse complement strand
TATATATATAATGAATTAAAATTAATTTGAAGTCAGTTTTATTTTCTTTGCTAGTAAAAATAAAGCTCCAGGCTCGAATCAATTCCGACTCCTGTAAACTCGAGATGCCAGGTCGGGTGGTTGTACCCAGTAGACCTGTCAACTGACACATCTTTCTTTCTTTTTATTAAATAAAATGTATAATTTACCTGTCAAGGTGGGGAATGGTTCTATTGTAAATCCGTGGAGGTTAGGTCTCCGATTTCACGTCTTGTACCAACCAGGGTCAGAATTACTTTCGTTTGTTAACTCACTGACTCGATATTCTTATTTTCATGACAATTGCAAATGAGGGTCGTTGACCCTCATTAGAACAACAGCTGGGCTCAGCTGGTGGGAGTCACGGCCACCAAAACATCTCGACACTAAAGGACGTCACCTGGTGGACTGCTGCAAAGAGGCACATTGGTTCGTCGTTAGAATGATCACCCATATATACACCATGGAAGTGATTCCCGTGGTGTTCAAGAGCGTGGGTGATAACACCATGAATTCCGCCTGCGTTTCGAATTTTGACCGATGAGCGAGCTGACGGTGCAACAGACGACTAGCGCAGTCTCGGCACAATAGGTACCGGCGTTACCTACGCGTGAAATTGTAGAGCCTACGGGTTATGAATTTTGTATCTAGCGCGGAGTAGCGGGTGGTGCCGTAGAAGAAACCACCGAGCGCTGCGGTAGCCATGGGAGCGAACGTTGTAGCGCGACGTGGCGATCGTCGCCATTCAAGTCTGGAGCGTAGCAACGGCTGATTGTATAATTGTCAAAACTGTTCTGACGTATTCTTTTTCTGAAGATGCACTCCTGCGGCCGAGGTTGTTCCAGGGGTGGTTTCTTTGTTGCTAAAATTGTACATTTTCGGTCACGCTCCTATAGCGGGGATTGCGTTTGCAATCTCACTCGCGTTCATAGTCGAGTCAATTTCGTTAAATTCTAGCTTTTATAAAACACTAATGTAGAGTCAGTGTTAGGCTATAATTAAATACTCGATTCTGTTGTAATTCTGTCTCTGGCGTGGTCGGTCACTACCGTCGTGCCAGGTTATGTCGGCGTGGCGAGACGCCACATTGGAACAAAAAGTGTGTTTAACCAACCGTGAATTCTAACAATATTGATTAGTAGTGTCGGTTCAAACCCCATGAATTTGTTTATTAAATACTTTTGTTGCTTGAAAGTGTGGTGCTTTTCATTCTAGCGTTGCTCCTTACCCCCCACTCACCGCGGTCTGAGCCTAGTCGTGCTTTTTCTTAACTCATTCTCTCTCTTATTGGTACTTTTGGGAGTACCAAAAGTACCTGGCGCTCAGCAAATAACTAAACAACTTATTTTTTGTGTTTTTTTTTTAAAGAGCATAAATTCTTCGTGTGCAAAGGCTTTAAAATATTAGCACTTAGGAATCCATCAATTTGTGAAAATTAAATATAAAATAAAATTTACTTGTGAAATCGAAAATTAAATAAACATAAAATAATTGAAATTAAATTAATTAAAATAAAATGTGACTAGAAAATTACCAGCTATAAATGGCGCCCGTAGTATGGGGCCCGAGCAACGCTGGGGTGATGACATCACCACTTTCTCTTTTGGATGACTCACGCGAGTTAATAATCGCCTCATAGCTTGAATCCCAAGGTGAAATCCAACCTTGCTAAAATTGAATAGATGTATTATCATTGATTTATATACGGTGTTCTTGAAATTCGAGACAAGGACTTTTGTTCTTGTAAATTAAATACTTGTTCGATATTGGAATTTCGGGAATAGGGAATTAAAATGTTTTCCTTAAAAATTAAAACTACTTTCGATCTTTGAATTTTGAGAATATCAAATAAAATATTTGACCTTGAAAATTTAATTTGTTTCGATTTTGAATTTTTGAAATTAACGATGTAAAATTTGACCTTAAATTAATTTTAAAATTGCAGCATTTGTTAACGGTTTTCTGAATTGTTAAATTTCAAGATTTAATCTCAAAACAAATGCATTGAGATAAAAATTTAACCGTTATTTTCAAAACCAAATAAATTAACGGTTTTTCTAGACCAAGAAATCAATTTTGAATTTGGTCTATGACCTTCAAAATAAAAATTGAAAATTACTCAAATCCATGCGGCAATTAATTTTTGATCAAGGTCAAAGTTGTCCATCTCGAGTTTCAACATCGTAATTTTTGGAAACTGATTGGTATTTTATCTCAACCAACCGGTACATTATCCGAATATATAGTGGGTGTCTATTATTGTACATGTAGACTCGCATTGTTTTATATGCTATCGTTTCTATTGCGCATTCGATTGCTGCATTTTTTTAGTTACCCTGAATTTTAATGATCAAAGCTTGACCACGATAATAAAATGGCGGACGGTAAGGAATTTGAAGTTTCCTCTTTTCTTCTCAGTCTTACTTTGGAGGGATTAAAAGAATATTTGCGCGCTCGCGAACTTAATACACAGGGGTCGTTCGAGGTGTTACGGGATCGGGCAATTCGGGCTCTTCGGAGAACTTCGGGTGATTCCGAGGTCGTGTGGCTAGACGACGACAACAGCATGGCGGGAGCGAGCTGTGCAGACCGCAAAGACGTAATTCCAAGTGAGGGCGCCACACTTTTCCCTGAGTCGGAAAGTGAGATAGCGACGGAACTACTATCCTATGTGCGCAGGTTTTTCGCGTCACCTACCTCTTCTCCGGATCGCAATGAGTGCCCACCCGGAACAGATGTGACTTGGTATACAATTTCGAGTACTGCCCCTATCTCGACGACGGCAAACTCTAATTCCGTAATGACGACATGTTCTGCCAGTCAGATTATGGGAACACCTGTTGATTCCAGCCGATTCAATTGTCCCCCTTATCCACTTGGGGCGGAAGCGGGGAATTTTAAGCCCACCTCATTTTATTATCCTCTCGGGTTCGATATGAATCAATTTCAGGAGTCAACTGTCAATCGTGACGTCAATTCGTTACCATTCTTCAACCCGGTTACCGCCAGTTTGCCAGTTTTTGACCCGGTTTCCGCCAGGTTGCCAGTTTTCAACCTCATTACTTCAGCAATGCCTGGCCAGGGCCTATACTGGCCCAGGCCTGGCCCGTCTTACGAACCAGTCATCCCGATTGCCTTAATTTCTTCGGTTAGGCCTTCGGGTAATCCAGCCTAACAATTCCAATCAGAAGCGAGTCGTGAGATGGCTCATGAACTAAATAAAGTCTATGAACTGAGTCGATTAATGAACCAACCGGTGGTTTCGCGGGCGATTAGCTGTCAGCCTGACAATACAATACCCCACAATCGCGTAAAGCGGGCTGTCAACCAGCTTCTTATACCCAAGGGCCTGGCCCGTATTATCAGCCGTTCCTTGACCCTCTTATGGAACGATTGGCTCCGGTTCCGAAACAGGCCACCTACACTCCGCACAAGAGCTTAAACTCGATAGTCCGCAAGTGGGGAATAATTTTCTCGGATAACAAACAGACTAGTGTCGAGAATTTTCTGGCAAGGGTGGATGAGGGAAGAGCCGTATCGTTCCTTTCTGAAGCGGAGTTGCTAGTGGCAATTCCGTTCCTTTTAGATGGGTTGGCTCTACAATGGTTTAGGCAAAATAATAGGTCCTGGGAAAATTGGAACCAATTCAAAATAGCTTTCAGATCACGATTCGGAGACATAAACTATCAGTGGAGATTGGAAGAGCAGGTGGCTAATCGCGTGCAGGGTCCGGACGAATCGACTGCAGACTACCTGACGTGTTTGCAGGGACTCTATCAGAAGTTCCTACGTCCCGTTTCATTGGAGGAAACGTTAGACAGGGCGTATATGAATTTGCGGCCTGATCTTAAACGCTCTATTAAACGCCGCGAATTCACTGATTTCAACGGTTTGGGTATTCTCGCGACAGATGTTAAGCGGATGCTGGAAACACTGAAGCAGGTTAGGGTTCCACCCAAACCCGAAGATTCTTTCTTTTCCGAGTTCGCTTATGCTGGTAAGGTGACAAGTTTACCTGCTCCGAGCAAGGAGAGTAAAGAATCTGATGCGATTCTCGAGAAGTTAACTCAGCTATTGGCTCAGGTCATGGTGAATAGTAACGCTCCTGATAATAAAAGGGCGGGGTCTGATAAATCCGACAGTAATATTAACTCGCGTAAAAATGATAACAATAAGGGGGTAAACCAAAAACCTTCTGCTAATAAGCAGAAATCAAAATCTAATTCCAACCCCTACCAGAACAGGAACGCAGCGGTTAGCAAGAGTAAAACTCAAACGCGTGTCGAGCGCCCCTGTTTCCATTGTGGGAGTGGCGATCATGCTTGGAAACAATGTAAGGAGAGATGGGCCAGGTTTTGCCATAATTGCGACAAACACGGCCAAGTCAAAAGTACCTGTGATTCTGACTATTGCCAGGGAAACCATTAGAGGAGAGAAGACTCAGGGTCAATGCTCCCCCTTTCGTCCCTCTGACGACCCTGTCAATTAATTCCACAGTACCTGACTTGTCTTCACCTGATTTGACTTCATCTTGTTTGCCTAAACCTGAATTGCCTGAACCAAGGGTAGACGGAATCTCCATATCGAGTACCGTTTACCCGGATTTGACTTCGGGGATCGAACCCCGTTCGATCCCACAATTAACTTCTTCTAAATTATTATGCGAGTTGGGTTGCGTGATTCCACCAACTTCGCAGAAGCCACCGATTCTGGGTTTGGAGTATTCCAATTCCCAGAACGAGAGCAATTCTTTACGTCGCTTTTCTACCGATCCACCACTTAGGTAGGGTAATTCGGATTCATTGAGCGACGGTGATTCAATTGAGCATTCAGTCCCGGAGCCTAACTATGATACCTCTAGTGGATTGAGTATCAGTAATAGACCTTTCATCGATATCGGGATAGGTGTTACAAAAATTCATTCCCTAGTAGATACTGGCTCCGATATAACGATTCTCGGCTCTATAGGTACTCAGGTTATTGAGGCAGAAAACTTTCAAGTGAATCTTTCTACGGCAGGTCTCGTCATGATGGCTAACGGTACCATTGAAACCGTCATGGGCGAGGCCTTGTTGCCTTTAACTTTCTTAGGGATTGCCCACTTGATGAATGTTAGAATCATCCCTGGCCAAACTAATGCTTGCATTCTGGGCATGGACTTTGCGGAAAAATTTGGAATCGTGATTCACGTGAAGGACCGGCATTTATGGCGGGCTGGTCACCCGGTTATAAAATTCGCTTTTGATCCAGCGTATGTAAGCGATCCCAGACTTTGTTCTGGCATTGCATTGCTTTCAGAGGCGGAACAGCTGAAGTTAGACGAGTTTCTTAAACGGGTAATCCCACCTCAACCTGAATTCTTGCCAAGCGCTAAATTCGTCGAGCACGTGATCAACACGCAAGGGCATCCTATTCGCCAGAAGAATCATCGTATGCCACCTAAAGTGTGCATTGAATTCATTTAAATTGGTAAACAGCTGCTGGAGCAAAGCCTCATAGAGCCCTCCACTAGTAAGTGGTGCAATCCAGTAGTGATGGTTCGGAAATCGGACAGGTCGTATCGACTGTGTATCGATTTCCGTAAGATCAATGAAATTTCGGCCAAGGACGCGTATCCGATTCCGTTCATGGGCGAGATAATGGACAAATTGTCCTCAGCGAAATACATTTCGACCCTTGATTTAAACAAAGCATATCATCAGATACCTCTCAGTAAAGAGAGTAAGCCGGTTACCGCGTTCTTCATTCCGGAAATTGGGTTAGTCCAATTTACCCGCATGGCATTCGGCTTATGTGGAGCTCCATCAGCTTTCTAGAGGTTGATGGATCGCGTGATCTCACCCACGATGCGTCCACATGTTTTCTCCTATCTTGATGATATCATAGTATCTGAAACGTTCGAAGACCACTTATACTGGCTCGAATTGACTATCGATCGTTTAACTGAAGCGGGTTTAACGCTCAGTCCTGAGAAATGTAAGTTCTGTATACCAGAAGCTAAATATCTTGGGTTCGTGGTGAATAAGGATGGCCTACTGGTCGATGACGACAAGATTTGTCCCATCCTGGAGTATCCACGACCCAAGAATCTCCGTCAGCTTAGACGCTTTATAGGAGCAACCTCCTGGTAGAGACGTTTTATCAAGGACTACGCGAGGATTTGTGAACCGCTTTATTAGGTTAACGAAGAAAAATCATGCATTCTCTTGGGGCAATGAACAAGAGGAGGCTTTCCAATCGTTTAGGAAGGCGCTGATGTCACCTTCTATCTTAGGTTATCCAGACTTCAATCTTCCCTTTGTTGTCCAAACTGACGCCAGTGACTCTGGTCAGGGTGCGGTGATCACTCAGATGCAGGATGGCCAAGAGCGTGTTATCGCATTCGCTAGCCGCATCCTTTCTTCTGCCGAGCGAAATTACTCCACCACAGAAAAGGAGTGCCTGGCTGTCGTTTGGGCAATCAAGAAGCATCGCTACTATCTGGAAGGGTATCGCTTCACGGTGGTAACTGACCATAGTAGCCTGAAGTGGCTTCGCAATTTGCGCAACCCGACAGGTCGATTGGCTTGTTGGGCATTCGAACTCCTAGAATACGACTTCGAAATCATTCACAGGAAGGGGAGCTCTACATCATGTTCTAGATGCTCTCTCTGGAATGTTCCAAAGCGAGTAGGTTGGTCGAGTTGCAGTCATCGAGTCCGTCAAAGACCCTTGGTACACTCAACGTCGTGACGACGTAATTAAGAGTGCGCGCAAGTATCGGGATTGAAAGGTTGTAAACGGGAATCTGTATAGATTCTGGCCAAATCCACTTCTGAAGGATATGATTGATGACCAAGATGCGTGGAAGCTCGTTGTTCCTAAAGATCTTCAGACGCCCATAATAGAAGAGGTGCATAACACACTGGCCATTTTGGTAGTAAGAAAACGTACGATCGTGCGGCCATTAGGTATTATTGGCCTGGGATGTTGAAAGATGTTGAGGCATTTGTTCCAAACTGCTTAACTTGTCAATTAAATAAACCCGAACAGGCTCAGTCTAGAGGGTTGATGACTCAAAGAATCGTCCCAGAACCATGGACCGTGGTGGCAACGGATGTAATGGGTCCGTTCCCCCGAAGCAAACGAGGTTTCGAATACCTAGTTGTATTCCAGGACATTTTCACTAAATGGATCGAGTTGGCTCCTCTTGAGATTGCTGACGCTGATTCGATTATTAAGTCATTCCTGGACAACGTGATCACTCGTTGGGGAACTCCGGAAGTTCTGCGCTCCGACAGCGGCACGGAATATAATAATGCCGTGAATCATTTAGCCGCAGATTTCGGAATGCACCGATCTTTCTCTCCTCTCTATCACCCTCAAGCGAACCCAGTCGAGCGGACTAACAGGATGCTCAGAACTATGATCCGGTCCTTTGTTGTTCAGTATCATAGGAATTGGGACGTGCACATAAGCGAATTTCGTTTCGCTTACAACATATCTCTACATAGCACCAATCGCGTAACTCTGGCCTTCTTGAATTTTGGGAGGGTCTTGAGGAGGGGGAAATCGAGTTGCCTCGAGCAGACTTAGAAGTCTGGACAACTCGAATGTCACGAATGTCACAAATCCGCGATCTAGTGTCACAGTACCTGGACAAGCCCCTTATTAAGCAGGCCAAGTACTACAACCTTCGCCGTCGTGACCTGCAATTCAAGGTGGGAGACAAGGTTAAGAAACCATCGCATGTTCTCTCTAGTAAGAAGGGGAACATTTCAGGTAAATTGGCTCCCCCCTTTTCAGGTCCGTTTATTGTCACTAAGGTCCTCGCGCTGATGTCGATGATGACTCTCTCTCTCTCTCTCTCTGAACTCGATTGGAGCCAGGAAATTAATGAGCCCCACTTAGACTCGGAGCTTAAAGTTTTTGAACGCGGATCTCTTCGGACCCGTTCATTCTCCCGATAGACAAATCTCGAGGGTACCACCGCACCGGCCTAAACCTTTCTTTTTCTTTTAAGCACCCAGAAATTCATCTCAGATTTTTTTTGAGTCATTCCTCCCTCGTGTAAAAATTCGAATTCTTGTCGCATACTTGTTACTTAATATCTCGCGAGGTCAACTCACGCAGTTAGTTGATCTCTGTTCGAAATGTAAGTTTTCTAATTCGATTGCATTATCGGACATAGGTCATGACCGGTCGGAGCTGTACTAACTAACGTGACTTTCGCCTATCAATTCTCCCTGTAAATAACCCCTTTCTATTCTTTTCTTTTCTGAACCCTAAGTCGGGGGAGGGGGGGGGGTTAAAGTACCTCGATTAATAAAATTAATCAATTACTTTCTAATTGACATTCAAATTTACTTGTGTCCTTTAGTATTACCTGATTCTCTAGTATGTAGAGCTAAGTTCATCAAGCAGTACTAGTGGAAACAATTCACGTAATTTTGAGGTTAGGTAATTAGTTAATCCTTAACAAGGTTGTTGAATTAGTCCTTTAGCGAGTCATACTTAAAGTTGAGGAAAGTTAAGGAAATCCGACCCAGCATAGTTGCTGCAGTCGAAGCGATTCACTGACCTTAATTAGTTGTCGGTGGTGACACATAGTCACGAAAATTTGAATTTTGTTGTTTTTTTTTATGTTGCAAATTATGAATTCTGACCTCGATGGCTGGACAAGTAGCCGAGAGACCTCCCTAGTTCTTTTATTGTAAACCATGGCAGTAGGATCCTTGGCCCCCTGGACCTTCTCTTGGCCGGAGGGAGTTGTAAAGCCGTATTTCGTGTTGGCGTTACATATTATGAATTAAAATTAATTTGAAGTCGGTTTTATTTTCTTTGCTGCTAAAAATAAAGCTCCAGGCTCGAATCAATTCGAGTCCTGTAAACTCGACTTGACAGGTCGGGTGGTTGTACCCAGTGGACCTGTGAACTGACACATCTTTCTTTCTTTTTAATAAATAAAATGTATAATTTACCTGTCAAGGTGGGGAATGGCTGTATTGTAAATCCATGGTATTGTATTGTGTGGCTGTATTGTAAATCACGTCTCGTACCAACCAGGGTCAGAATTACACTCGTTTGTTAACTCACTGACTCGATATTCTTATTTTCATGACAATTGCAAATGAGGGTCGTTGACCCTCATTAGAACAACAGCTGGGCTCAGCTGGTGGGAGTCACGGTCACCAAAACATCTCGACACTAAAGGACGTCACCTGGTGAACTGTTGCAGGGAGGTACACTGGTTCGTCGTTGGAATAATCACCCACGTATACACCATGGAAGAGATTCCCGTGGTGTTCAAGAGCGTGGGTGATAACACTATGAATTCCGGCTGCGTTTCGAATTTCGACCAAAGAGCGAGCTGACGGTGCAACAGACGACTAGCGCAGTCTCGGCACAATAGTTACCGGCGTTACCTACGCGTGAAATTGTACCGCCTACGGGTTATGAATTTTGTATCTTGCGCGGGGTAGCAGGTGGTGCCGTAGAAGAAACCACCGAGCGCTGCGGTAGCCACGGGAGCGAACGTCGTAGCGCGACCTGGCGATCGTCGCCATTCAAGTCTGGAGCTTAGCAACGGCTGATTGTATAATTGTCAAAACTGTTCTGACGTATTCTTTTTCTGAAGATGCACTCCTGCGGCCGAGGTTGTTCCAGGGGTGGACGTCGTCTCTATTCTGAAGGCACCGATTGACATGGTTTATTCGTTTGTTGCTAAAATTGTACATTTTCGGTCACGCTCCTAAAGCGGGGATTGCGTTTGCAATCTCACTCGCGTTCATAGTCCAGTCATCCAGTCGAGTCAATTTCGTTAAATTCTAGCTTTTATAAAACACTAATGTAGAGTCAGTGTTAGGCTATAATTAAATACTCGATTCTGTTGTAATTCTGTCTCTGGCGTGGTCGGTCACGACCGTCGTGCCAGGTTATGTCGGCGTGGCGAGACGCCATATTGGAACAAAAAGTGTGTTCAACCAACCGTGAATTCTTCTAACAATATTGATTAGTAGTGTCGGTTCAAATCCCATGAATTTGTTTATCAACTACTTTTGTTTCTTGAAAGTGTGGTGCTTTTCATTCTAGCGTTGCTCCTTACCCCCCACTCTCCGTGGGTCTGAGCCTAGTCGTGCCTTTTCTTAATTCATTCTCTCTCTTTTTGGTACTTTTGGGAGCACCAAAAGTACGTGGCACTCAGCAAATAACTAATCAACTTCTTTTTGGTGTTTTTTTTTAAGGAGCATAAATTCTTTGTGTACAAAGACTCTAAAATATTAGCACTTAGGAATCCATCAATTTGTGAAAATTAAATATAAAATAAAATTTACTTGTAAAATGGAAAATTAAATGAACATAAAATAATTGAAATAAAATAAAATAAAATGTGACTGGAAAATTACCAGTTATAATAT
>JBAGKK010043259.1:0-10415 GCA_037177015.1 Euceroptres primus | reverse complement strand
ATTTCTTGATGAGGTCCAGAGCATCTTCTTTAATCTCAGGCCTGCTGTCAAAAACCATTGCCAACAATAAATTTTCCAGGTGAGCCCAAAATCCGCTCCGCTTAATCACTGGGTCAACAATGGCTTTTAGTTTATCAGGAAGGTATCTTGTTAACTGCATCAGACTGAACAAATGTTTGGGCCCATCTTTGAACGTCGGTTTCATTTTTATCTGAAACCACACAGGGGCATAAACCTTGGTGACGTATTCTGCCAAGTCTCTCGGTTGAGACTTAAAGACGCAGAATACGATTTGCAGTAGTGAGCCACCTGGCGTGTGACATTTTTCCAGGATTTCGCCTTGCAAGGGATTCTGGAACCACCCCCAAACAAACTGCGGTTACCATTTCGTGAAAGTACTTCTAATCTGTACTTAGGTCCAAACCTTCAGCCATCTGTGGCATGTTGGACTCCAAAGGCTCAAAGTGTTCAATTTGGTTGGTTTCACAATTTGCCAACTGCTTCCCAATATCCCCCGAGTAACTAGTTGGACCAGAGGTCGTCCCATCCAACGTGTTGAGAAGGTGTCGCAATGGAAGCTCATTGGCATGAAATAAGCAGACCAACCATTGGAAAGATGTTTGGAATGTCTTCTCCAGTTCTGCCAGCTCACCACCCTTCCAGCCTGTATTGATTGCAGTTCCGTCGCAACTTAGCACAGAAAGCTCGTTAATTGAGGGTTCGTTTTCAGAGATGAAGTCCACCAGAGCTTTGGCAATCGCTTTTGCTGTTCCTGCACGTGTGGCCTTGTGTCCCAAGAAAATTGAACCGGGCTATTCAACAAGACTAATGTGCTCTTCAACAACACTTTCAGTGGTTATGGTTGTTCCTTGTTGAAGTTTTTTGATCGTTTTGTCCTTCCTTGATTCGAAGTATAAACTGAAAATTTTCTTTTTTAATCGCCCATCAAGTTTTTCAGACCTTTTTTGTTTTCGCCCCCGACGAGTTTTAGAGCGGTCAACAGCTTTATTTTCTTCAATCCCCAAGTCTTTCATAAATTCAGTTGCAATCAGGGATGCTTTCCTGTCAGAGATCCCTGCGCGATCACAGGCAATGACCAAATTTGGAATCTTTCCAGTCATGTATTGCACTTCCTTTTTAGGTCTTTTGGGTTTGACAACAAATTCATCATCTCAACTCGTTTTCATGCTCGCAGGGAAAAACTTTCGGTTGGTGAATCTTCTTTATTTGTCAAGCTATAGGAACATCCAGGCTGTGGCCCAGTTTCAGTTTGCTGGTTTTTTTTACCGAGAAATGACTTTTCCTTGCGCAAGAAACGACTTTGAAGACGGGCTGTAGCCTCTTTATCAACTGAACCAATAACCATTCTTCTCTGTGTGCGTTGGTCTTCTAAAAAAGACTGTTCTTCATAAGGAACTTTTTTGGTTCGTTCACAAGCGCAAGAACGGAAAGAGAGACAGTTGCACGAACAGATATCAAAAAGGCACTTACATTTGTCGAAAGAACTAGCCCTCTTGCTCTTATACGACTCACTATTGCGTTTTTTCTTTGGGTACTTTTTCAGTTTTTGGTACGCATCATACAGGCTCTTAATTTTAGCGGAAGACAGTTTTTGACTGACGATGGGGAGTGAAGCCTTTTCCCATATACTCCTTACGTACTCATCAATCTGCAAAATTATTCTCTGGGAGGAAGGGTCTTCGTTGCTTTCCTTTTTCAATGCACCTAAAATGAAAATATAATGTCAAAGAACATCACTTTGTGTGGGCAAAACATTTTCCGAGCAGATTTTGGCTTCCCTTAAAATGTCACAAACGATTTTCACTCTTGTTGTCACTTCCGGCATTTCAACTGCAAATAGATCACGCAATAGGACGAAAAATCATAAAAATAGCACTCGGTTCCACGTTAAAATGAAGAAAAGCGCGACTCTGTGAACGACTGACTGAAAACGTGATTCACAGTGCCGAAGGGGGAATTACAGGATGATAATCGATCTAGCCTCATCGATAATCGATCTAGCCTTATCGATAATTGATCTAGCCTCATCGATAATCGATGGAGCTAAATCTTTTTAATCATCATAACTTTAATTTTTGAACTTAAAATGAAAAAATTAACCAAAAAAAAAACCTTCTAAGAAGTAATTGAAGCCATTTTGAGGGCGTGTTATTTGTCCCAATAGGCAACATAATTTCACTATTTCAACCCAAATTTCAAAATTTCGGAAATTTTCTCCACCCTATTAGTTATTTCGCATTGCTTCCAAAAAATCAAGTGAGTGTAGTGTTCAGCATGGAAGTTCAGTTTTGGAAGATTAAACTTCCGAGTTGTTCTTCTTCTCTAAACTGAGGCAGCTTCCCTTACTGTAATAATGAATGTGGCGGCTGTCTGACGGACTCATGGTCTTTCACCTTCTAGGATAGATACAAGAAGTTTTTCTGGTCCCATCCACAAAACCTTCTTGTATCTATGTTAGAAGATGAAAGAGCATCAGTCCGTCAGAGAGCCGCTACATTCATTATTACAGCAAGAGAAGCTGCATTAGTTTCAAGAAGAACACTTCGAAAGTTTATTCTTACAAAACTGAACTTCCATGCTGAAGACTATACTGACTTGACTTTTTGGTAGCCATGCGAAATAACCAAGCCACCTATAACAATGTGCTAGAAAAATGAAGATTTATTGAAAGTACAAAAGGGCAACGTTACACCACTTGAGAGTTTGAAAGCTTTCTTTGCCGTGCCACGTAACAGTAAGGCTATGGAGTGGAAAGGTGTGTTAAGGACATGACAGAGGCAGCAGATCATTTATTTGGTGAGGAAGCCCGGGATGGATTTATCCGCGGTAGAATTTTAAGCAGACAAATCATGTCCGAATTTGAAAACAAAGCTCAGTTTAGAAGCTTCCCTTGAAGCGTTTCTTGAGGCATTCTATAAGAATATATTAATTCTTATTATCTAATTTGTTTATACGGAAGATTGGTTCGAATGGGCGTGGGAGGCACTCAATTTGTAGCCACCTCCACATGGTAAGCACTGGACATGTTAATACATAAATATTAACAAAACTGAGAGCTGCAAATTTCTATACATGGAAATTGGTGTGATTTGAATCAAATCTCATTACCTGAGTAACTCTTTTCTTTTATTCCCTAGGTATTTATAGCTATCCGAAGAGTGCTGCATATAAAAATATAATATAATATATAAATAACTGCATAACAAGTTACTTTCACCAATTTAAAAGGTCAAACAACGAAACGTGCTGGGAAGCTGTATATCCTAAGAACTCGTGATTTCGCTGAAAATCGAAAAAATTTGAAGCAATTTTGCAGACTAAAGACATTGTTTCAAAATGTTGCCTTCTTTCCCTGAAATATGAACACAAAACCACAACCTTTGGTACCTATTCCATTTTATTATTCTCAAAAAAAATTTTCCGTCCGCCCCAATACATTTAGTAGTCTAGAGTAATATGTGTGTGAATCACCTGAATTAAGACAAAGTAGTAGATCATACGAGCAAGGTATAGAAAATTGTGATTAACTCACAGGCACACCATAAAACGAATTCTAAACATTACACCCGCCTGGTCCTATGATGAAATTGACTGCACTGAGGCACGGATACTTTCTAAACAATTGTCGCCCGCCATGGTGCCATCATGGAATCAACAAAAGGGATTGATCCTCGGCTAGATTCATAAATTCTTCGTGAAGAAAGTAAGGTATAAATTTGAACGATATTTTATGTTTGCGACGTTGTTTTATTTGCAGTGTGGCGTTTATTTTACCCACTTGTTTTATGACAACTATCATTGTCGTTGAATCCCTGCCTCTGGTCGACGACCGCTGATAATTTCGGGAGATGTCGGGCGATTGATACTATTCTGGCTATGCAAAGATCTTTTTTGGTTTGCGGATTCGCCTTACACTAATGAACGCAGGCCGTCTGTTTCTCTGTATAGAGAAACTTTATTTTGAACGCAGAGAATTTAAAAAAATATATATTAAATAATGGAAATCTGTAAAACTGTCGGGACTGAAAACTCACCCTTTTTTGGCAACAAATCTTATATAATATATGGTTAAAAAGCAAAGTTTCAGCATCACAGTAATTCCGCCAGGTAATTTTGCTTCCCATGGCCTGTTTTTTGCAGTTACGATAAATAATTTTCTTACCGGTAAGAACACTTTTTTCCATGAAACATTCCTTTACAATATCCGTTGTAGTATGTCAATGCTGTTGAACATATAGCATCAGCATTACATATCCATGTTGCTATTCTGCAGGATACTCTTGTTTTATTCATTGTTGCTATGACTGATGATCTACAAACTTCCACCTTTTGTTTTGACTGCATACATAGATGGTCTTCAGGAGTGCAATCGCACTGAAACGTTAAACAGAAAAAGTAATTTAAACGTTTTTGTTGTCATATTACTGACACAAATTGCACATAAAATTGGGTTGCCGAAGGAGGTTTCTATTGACCATTATTTAGATTTTAGAATTCTGGGATATCATATGAGAACGATTGAAAAAAATCCGAATTTTCGATATTTTTAATCTGAATTCAAATCATGGCTGAATCTGGGAAAGTTTTAGAAAAAATCTGAACTTTCTATCAGGTAATCTTTGAGATCTGAACTTCAACCTGAGTCAAATAAGAGATGGATAGAAATTCTACCTGATGAAAATCACTTGAATGTATAGAAAAATTCATTAATTTGTATTGTATATTTCCTCTGTAAAGACTGAACCGCCAACAGCATTTTGTCATGCTACTAAAAAAGTTTAAAAATTTTTAAAATTCATATGATTGATCGAACCGGATTTCCACTTCATGGATTTTCATTATTTATTGAACGAAATAAAATTAGGAGATTTCAACGCATTTTGCATTTTGCATCAGTTGCATTTTACCATACACGCTCGAATTCCCAAAGACTTGTATTTATTCCAGTTGAGTAAAGTTCTACAAAGCATGAAAGGCTTTCATTAGATTTTCGAACATAGCGAATAAACTCTCCAATGGAATAACCTAGTAAGTGACATTGGCCGTAGAGGTTATTTTTTCGTAATTTTGAAACCGATCAAGTACACCAAAGTTTCAATCAAGATTACAGCCTTAGAAGAGATGATTGTAGAGTTCAGAGCAAAACAAAACCACCGGTCGAAGCCCATTTGAGCTACTTTGTGGTTTTATCAATCTTCATGACGAAGGCGAAATGATAAAGCTCATAGTTGAAGATGAAGATTGCTACGTATTACCAGAAACACTCCAGGACAAAGCTGGAAAAAAATCAAAAAAGCTCAAGCCAGCTATGAAGCTTATTATGATAAACATCCTCCTCTATGGGACGCGTAAACTCATTTACTCCTTGAGGATCGGAATTAATTTTCCCTACCCAAGCAGAATTTAAGTTCGGCTCTCGTCGTCCCTATTAGCCCCCAATCTAAGGTGTTAACTACTGTGCCGAAGGATGAATGGTACCAGGATATAGTATCGTGAACGGTGTCCTGGGATAACGGGCGACCTCTCAGTGCATAAATGCCTTACCACTACAAGCGGGGCAATGTAGTGGCGGACTATTATTTCCCTAGCTACTCGTGGGATCAAAATGGATGATTTCTTCAATAAAAATAAAATTCAAGGAGGGGAGTCTTTATTGATTCCCTTAGGTAAGACATCCTCGCCTGAGAGGATGGATACTTCTGAAGGAGCTCAATTGCATACTTCGGAAGGACAAAGTGAAGAGGCAGCGCCGGGTGAATCTTCTGGCGGAGCGAGACGCAAGGACTTAATTGAACTTGCAAGCGATGCCAAAGCCGGGGGACCACCTTTGACGGCTAAGCCACAAAGGGTTAAGTATTCGGGTGCTGCAAGGAAAAGGCACAGACGCCTCCGAGAAAAGTTAGAGGACGCAGAGGCCGCCCAAATGGGTACCCCTTAGAGGATTCATTCGGATGGCAGCAATCCGAAGGAGGCCCTTCAGAGTCATCTGAAGATGGCTATCGTCGATGAGGGATTCCCAGAAGTCAAACTCAGCGCCAAACAGGCCAAAGCAATTGAATCGGCACTCGAGAGGAGAATTGACGGAGTTCAATCTGGAAAGAAAAGGAAAAAAGAAGAATGAGCAATAGGAAACTATGCTAATCGGATTTGGATTTTATCCAAATCAATCTCCATCACGCTGAAGCGGCGTCTGCAATTCTAAGCAGACGCCTGATGGTGGAACAATCGGCTTTTACCCTTATATAAGAACATTGGTGTTACAAGGAAGACGTTAAATGCATTAGTCAGAAGAACGGATCTATCATATACTGTAAGACCGGTGAGACACCTAGGGCAGCAATATATGTCAGAGGTGATATTGAATTTATTAGTTTACCGAGATTCTGTTTCAGAGACTTGGTAGCAATAAATATTGAACACTAAGTAGAAGGTTTACGTCAGCCCTTGGTGATTTGCTCAGCACACCTGCGATTTGATGCTCCAGACCAACCACCATCTGAGGAATGGAGGCGGCTGGTGGAATACTGCGAAACGAGGGGATGGCCACTACTCATTGGATGTGACGCAAATGCGCATCATTCACTATGGGGCAGTAAGGACATCAATGATAGAGGTGAGTCTTTAATGAATTACCTTATGACAGCTGATTTAACTATTTTGAATCGGGGTAATACTCCTACATTCGTGACTGTAAGATATCAGGAGGTAATTGATTTAACATTATGTTCATTACGTGTAAGTGACCAGTTTGAGGGATGGCATGTTTCACATGAAACATCTTCGTCTGATCATAGACACTCTAAAAGCGGATGGACGCGATCCTGTGAGTTACAGAAACCCAAGAGTAACGAACTGGGATAGTTACAGAGATAACCTCAGTGAACGTCTTGAAGCTGTGCCGAGGAGGATCGAGTCTATCGAGCAGATAAAATTTGGGGTAGACATTGTTCATTAGACTTTGCGCAGGGCATATGAAGATAATTGCCCTCACCGTGTTAAGAAAGTAGACAGGGATGCTCCCTGGTGGAATAGTAGGCTCAAGGCCCTTAGAAAGGATACTAGAAGACTTTTCAATAGGGCTGAGAAGACTAAAGCGTGGGATTTGTATACGGTTGCTATTACTAAGTATAACGACGAAATACAAATTGCGAAAAAAAAATCGTGGAGGAGGTATTGTCAGGGCATAGAAAATATACCTAACACTGCACGACTCTAGAGAATCTTGAGAGGTAACTCGTCATGTCAACTAAGGGCATTAATTTTACCATCAGAAGATATGACTGAGACTCCCTATTCGACATTAAAACATCTAATGGAAGTTCACTTCCCGGGATCTACGTTGGATCAATCGCCGGATGAGGAAGCCATTGAGCTGAACTCAACAGGCGAAACAACCAATGAGACCGGGAGTGAGCATTGGAAGGTTGCCAATCGAATAGTTACTTAATCAAAAATTAGATGGGTTGTCAATCAGTTTGACCCTTTCAAAGCAGCAAGGGATGGTGGGATATTCCATGCATTAATTCAAGAAGGATTGGAGTTTTTGGTAGGACCATTGTGTGGTATTTTTAGAGCATGCTTAGCAATGGGTTATACTCCCGGGACTTGGAGAAAGGTGAAGGCGATCTTTATTCCTAAACCGGGTAGAACGACCTACTATGAAGCTATTAGACCAATTAGCCTAACTTCATTTATGTTGAAAACACTAGAAACACTAGTGCATTTATATACGAAGGAGGCAATCTTACTAGAAAAACCACTTTATTGTAACCAGTTTGCATCGTAGAAAGGCAAATCAACGGTTGGTGCGTTACATGCGTTTACTAGTCGCGTCCAGATGACGGTACGAAAAGGTGAAATAGCAGTAGCTGCATTTTTGGACATAGAGGGTGCATTTAGTAACAACCTTATAGACTATATGTATGAGGCTGCAAAGGAACATGGAGTCAGCGATACCGTGAATAGGTGGATGCGATCCATGTTAAGAAGTAGAATAATATATACCTCACTTTATGGTGAGGAGGTGAAGGCAAGAGTGACAAGAGGATGCCCACAAGGTGGTGTGCTATCTTCCACCCAGTGGGCGCTTGTAATGGATGACCTTATTTGTAAACTTAATAAAGAAGGTTTTTATACACAAGGATATGTAGATGATCTAGTAATCCTAGTGGAAGGAAAACATGAGGGCACCTTAATTGAACTCATGCAAAGAGCACTTATTATAGTTGAACGATGGTGCAGTGAACGTGGCTTGTCTGTTAACCCAGACAAAACGGAACTGATAGCCTTCACAAGGAAGAGGAAACTCCATGATTTGTGGAAGCCTGAGTTCTATGGCAGATTAGTTGACTTTTCAGAAACAGCGAAATACCTAGGAATCATTTTTGACTCCAAACTGACCTGGAAGAGTCACGTAGAGGCTGTAATTCAAAAAAAGCCAAGAAGGCCTTTTGGGCCGTTAGAGGCGCTATAGGGAAAACTTGGGGTCTTAAACCAATGGTAGTATACTGGTTATATACAATGATAATCAGGCCAATAATAACATATGCTTCATTAATATGGGTATCAATAAATTAGCGGGCTGTGTAAATCAATTACATAGCCTGAAGAGAATGTTTTGTCTAGCGATCTCTGGATCAATGAAATCTACACCGACTGCATCCCTGGAGGTACTATTGGGCTTGCCACCATTAAACCTGCTTCTTAAAAAGCAGGCATCGGTGGAGGCATATAGACTGATGGTGAAAGGCCCCAGAGATGCGGTTGAAAGGGTACACATGAGTAGGTCTCAGAGAAATACTCTTTGTGAAAATGATGTCTTTGACATGGAATCTGACTGTATGGTCAGGAAACTCTCGTTCATGAAGCCCTTTAAAGTGATATTCCCAGGAAAGGAAGTTTGGCATGATGAACAGCAAAGAGAGGCAATATTTAAATCGGGAGGAATCATCTGGTATACAGATGGTTCCAAAGACTCCCTGGGTACTGAGGCTGGAATCCATGGGAGAATGCCCAGGGCTAATATTGCAATAGCACTTGGAAAATTTCCCAATGTATTTTAAGCTGAAATAACAGCAATTAAAGCTTGTCTTGAGGAGAATTGTAAGCGGGCATATAAAGGTAAGCATATTTAAATTTGCTCTGATAGTCAAGCTGCACTTAAGGCTCTTAAATCTCAAGAGATTACATCAAAATTAGTGTGGAACTGCCTCCAAGTTCTCCTTCATGTATCGGCAAGTAACTGGGTCAAACTGATCTGGTTGCCCGGTCATGAAGGCATTTGTGGGAATGAAGAGGCAGATGCGTTGGCTAAGAAAGGAGCTTCAATGCCCCTTGTTGGACCTGAACCCTACTGTGGCATCTCGCATTCCGTCTCAAAGCGAGTGACTGAGGAGTGGATTCGGACTGCAGACGAGTCAATGGAAAAGGACCAAAGAACTGGTACACTCTAAAAAGTACATTAATATGACATATACAAAGAGATCCAAAGATCTCATGAATATAGAAAGGAAACAGGTGAAGATTGTGGTTTGAGTTGTTAACCGGCCACTGTCATCTGAATAAACATTTGCACACATTGGGGGTTAAAGTCGAACCTAGGTGTCGTAACTGTGGTTACTCTGAGGAAACTGCGCATCACGTTCTGTGTGAGTGTGATGCGCTGGCTATACTTAGAGAGAGAGGTATCTCGGGGATTACTTTATAACCCCGGAAGATTTTGATGACATTCCCTATGGGTCAATATACGCCTTCATGGCGAAGACTTGTCTTTTAGGGGATGTTTAATGTAACGGGCATAGAACAATAGGTTTTACCGCAGTGCTTTGGGTTCTTTTATTAACCCTGCCCATATAATAATAATAATAATAATAATAATAATAATAATAATAATAATAATACCTGGAGGCCCTGCACCCCGCCCTTGCTGGAGCCCTTCAAAACATCTTGGAGAATCCAGACCGCTTGCCCTCTTTTATGACGGAGGGTATAACGTACATGATACCCAAAAAGGTAGATGCTGGTGGTCCTAGTGACTACCGACCAATCACCTGCCTCTCGACCCTCTATAAGTGCTTCACGGCTATTATTTCTGACTTCGTCTATAAATATTGTGAGGAGAACAACGTCCTCACTGAAGAACAAAAAGGTTGCTGTCGAGGCTCTCGTGGTTGCAAGGACCAAGTCACAATTGACAGTGTGGTTGTGTTGCATGCGAAACACCACCAACGCAACTTGCACATGGCCTACATTGACTACCAACAGGCGTTTCCCTCAATACCCCACGATTATTTACTTGAGGTTCTTAAGACATATAAGATCTGTCCTCGCGTCATCCAATTTCTGGATCACGCTATGCGCACATGGTGCACAAGGATTAAGAGTTTTAGTCGTGG
>JBAGKK010043258.1:0-28763 GCA_037177015.1 Euceroptres primus | reverse complement strand
TTAACCTCAGGGGCCTTTCCTCTATCCGCAACCTGAGGACGCGCTACGTAGTGGTGATAGGTACCCACCAAGTAGAACAAACAACTTTAGCGACATTTAAACAATTTTTTAAAATCTGAAAAAATACAGAATAAATTTTTCTCCATGAGAAAGAAATTTCCGTTTCAAGGTTTTGGAAAATCGAAAAATCGGGATTTCGTGTGACAACCTATTGTTCATCCAGTGCAGTTTTGAAATTAAATCCATCTGAAATGCAATTCGAATTTGAAAAATTCAAATCGAACATTCGAATCGACGATTCGAATTTCTCAAATTCGAATTGCATTTCAAATGGATTTAATTTCAAAACCACGTGAATAATTTCGATTTTGAGAAATCCTGCATTCAAATAGAGCTTAGAAGCTTCAACTTCTTCTAGAATTAAACTCAATTTAGAAAAAATCAATGTTTTAAACGTGGCCGAAAAAGTACCAATTTGCATTGAAAAATCGAACTGACGAAACTTAACACCTCTATTTCCTTTCAATTTACTAGAAATAATAATTTTTTTCTACAGTTCTTTCAGAATTCATATTCTATAATCATATTCTATATTTACCTATAGAATTTATTTGGAATTATGTGTTTAATGTGTTAATATGTGTTTAAAAATACTCTTCGTTTTATATTTTTCTGTCGCATTAAAAGAAATACTGATTTTCAGATATGATAGACCTATTTTCGAGAAAACTATAATCTGGGTCATCGAAAGTATCTGGATTTTTCAACGACTTGCAATCTGTTTCGTGATGGCGCATCGTTTCGCTTCAAGTTTTTCGATAGAGCCACGTCTGTTTGTTTCAAATAGGAAATATTGCATTCGTAAGTGTATAAACCAGGAAATCTAAAAACTTTTATTTTCAAACGAGTCTCGAAAATTTGTCAATCCGAAACTGAAGAATTGAATTTACAACTTTCTTTACGCAGTAAAAAAAAATGCTTAAAATTGTTACACTTTAAAATGGTTGGGATTAAATTCAGTAAAATTTGTCTGGATTTAGGTAAAATTGATTTGATTTTAAGTAAAAGTCTGAATTTAAGACTCAGTTCTGAAATTAAGGTAACGTGACATTAAATTTAGAGCAATGCTGCTTAAATTAAGACAAATTTTATTGCATTTAATCCAAACCATTTTTAAAGTGTAACAATTTTAAGTATTTTTTTTTACTGTGTAAAAATTCCTTTCTCCTTAATTTGATTTGTAGGTATTATGTTAAATTATCGATTATTGAAATTTACTGTATTAGATTGAAGTATTTAATTTTCATTTAAATTATTATTTATAATTTTAATTTGTTATTCATTTTAGTTACTCATTAATCATATATGATTATGACTAATCATATATGATTAATCAATATATGAGTTATTATTTTAATTATCTACTTTTTAAAATTACTCATATTATGTTTCGTATCCATTCTATATGTACAGGTACTTTAGATTTTAATAAAAGGAGTCGAACTCGGGAATATTCAAGATGGCTTATGACTTCCGTTCAAGAGGAAATTTGAATTTACCAGCGAAGCGTAATTCTCTCGATCTGCTTCGCCACTAAAGACCAATGGATGAGAAGTTTCTGTTCGACTTAGTGAACTGGTACGAAAAGTTTTCGAACTCCGGAACTAAAGAAATCAAATGCAATGTCTCGGAGGATAAACACATTCCTAGCCCGACCCTGTTTGGAAATCTCGGTTCAAAGTTCTGTTTCAAGAAATTGTAAACTGCAAACATTGTAAACACTGGTTTTACAATAAGTTTAAAAGAATGATGTACCTGAAGTTTTAAACATTCAAATGAACAAAGTACTTTTTCTTAACTCAAATTTGTCTTGAAATATTTTTCTAGCTACAAAAAAAAATTTTTAATCAGAAAACAAATCGAGAAGATGTGAATTTAAAGGAATTCTGTTATATAAAAGGCACATTTAGTGTTTAGATGTTTAACTATGACACCTGGTACTGAAAATCGTTAGTCACAATTCTGAGAAACAATAATTTGTGGTTTGGTTGCCAAACCAGGTGAAGTTACTTATACAATCCCAAAGAGACTGCACAACTGACACAATTGTGGAGAAGCCCTCATTAAGTCGAAAGCACGTTCTGACATCTGGTCACTGAATCCAATCTTGCAAGAATTAGTCTAATTTCTGAAGCTTGCACTTTTACCTCGACAGCGTCAGTTTCCTAGAAATTGTCGATACATACATGTAGTTAAAATATTGAAAGTCTGCCTCAAATATAAGAAATTTTTACATCAAGTGCTCAAACTTCTTCAGTATCACGATATGATTCTACCTATGCTGTAAAATCAAATAAAAAAGGCACTGAAATTTAAACCAGAAAAGAATATAAGCTGTCCTTTAATTTATTTTAATAATGGACCTTGTATTATTAGACCACTAATGTAATGAAAATACCAAAGCACTTTTCACTCTACAAAAAAATTCGTTAATTGCACCAAGAAAAACATTTATTAGAGTGGAAATGTGTGGAAAATAAAATGAAATTCAATGAGGAAAACCGCGATACAATTTCTGCTTTCTTCGCATTTCCGTGAAATTCAGGTTTTTTTTAACTCTCGTAGTGTCTTGAAGAAAAAACGGTGAAGCGTCACATTAATTAGTACCGCGTTCCGTTTCTGAAGCCGTATACCAGAGACTTGACTGCAACGAGGTAAGAAGAACAGAAAAGAAAATAAAAAAATAAAAGAAAATAAAATAAAAGGAGGACACGGAAGAGAGAGACAGTTAAGAAAAGATAGAAAATGCTGTTAGGAGGTTCGTTTGTGTTGTATCGAACCCCAGAATCGAAGTTCCAACTTTGAAGTTTGAATCTTGCTTCCTCAGCATTGCCATCAATTTGAGCTTTCTACTTCCAGCTCATTCAGCACTCACTTTTTTATTAAAACCTTTTATTTTTAATCTCGCAGAATATTGTGAATAATTCAAACTGAATTGTCGATTCAATTTTTTCACTGATTTTTCCGATACAGACTGGAATTTAATTCGTTTAAATAAGGTTCGATAGTTAAAGGTTAACTATTTTTTTATTTAATGCAGAATTTTATAACACACCACCAGTATTCAGTTACTTTTAAATATTAAAAAATGGTAACACTTCAAATTGTCAATCATTAACACTGAAAATGAAAAGGTTAGTTAAAAATGAATTAAAATTAGAAAATTATCCAACTCATATTTATATAACTCCATTTGTTCAATAGAATATATATATATATATAGGATGTTATTAATAGTACCCATAAATTATTATTATTGCTTTAATTAAATATATGAAACAGTATCTGTATCTACAATTAATAATTGGATTAGATACCTATGTCGATATGTAGTTTTATTATTTCAGTAGATATTGACATTTTCGAGAACTTTGATAAAAAACTCTAGAATAAGAGATAAATATAATTATAATAAACAAGTTAATGTTAAATAAAATGATATTAATATAATTAAAGTTAAAAGTGTAAATAATAATTATTAATATTAACATCAAACACTGAATGATGTATTGGTTATGAGTTATTAGTTTGAAATCAAATATTGTTGTTTATATTATTTACTATAAACACATTAATATCAAACTGCATTCTATTAATAGTAAATTCCAATTTAATTTCTTGAATAATATAAAGTAAATTGAATAGATAAAATATGATTTTATTTGATTTTTATTTCACTGGTTTTGCTGCTTTTCATTCAATTTAAACATATTATTTGCGACCGAAAAAAATTTACCGAATTTCTGAGTAAGAAATTGAAATGTGGATTTATTCCAACAAATAATAAAACGTTGGGATTGTTTTTGGAAAACCGTGGGCAGCTAGTTCCATTCAGCATTGACGTTAAAATTCCTTTTCATTTCTTGTGATAGTTTAAATTTTTGGATTCATGGAGTCAAATTATTCTGCTTCCAATTTTTTTTATGATCAATTGTTTTTTAAGTCCCTTTTGTCTTCAGAATCTTTTAAAATATAGTCCAGAACTGAAGCCCAAAATTTTTTAACTTGAAATATCTTCTATTTACCCCTTTTAATTTTTTTATTTTGGAAGCTTATTCCTTTTTAAATATTGGGAAATTCGAATACAATTTAAAGAATTTAATTTGGAACGCTCGCTCGGATTCCAATTCGAAAGTTTTAGATCTCATCAGTTGTTGTTTGGTCCAACTTCAAACTTTCGAAAAAGATCCAAGACAAAGAAATAAAAAAGGTTCTAGTCAAATCAGATGCAAAAGTTTCAAATTAATTTTGCAGCTGGTTAATTCAATTTTAATGACTTGATTTGTATCCCTTACAGAATGTCTCGAAATCTTTGATTAATTTGGTCGCAGTTTCAAATTCAAAACATTCAAATTCATTTTTGTAAAAATGGTGATCATTTGAAGTGAAAATTTGATTTTTTGACAAAAAAACGACACTAAAAGCTTTATAAAATTGGCAATTTTCAATCAATCTAAAAAATCCTGGGTACTTCACTGGGTAATCTTATCTGCTTTAAAAATTTTTTTGGTTTTTTGTTCCAGATGCGAAATTGGATTTTTAAGATTTCCTACCACGAACGTCCTCTAAAAACACTACTGCAACCTGGATGGGCCGTACCGCCGCCAAATTAGAGAATTAAAAAAAAGATAAATTATTTTAGACACTTTTTTTATGAATAATAAAGCCCTTAACTTTAAATTACTCAATAGTTTTTCATTTCGTAAAAAAAATTCACAAAAATCACTTTATTTTTAGAGGTCCAAAGGTGATCTAACCGCATAAATGATAAAGTCTTAAGTCTTCCATACAGTCAAGGATTATCTGAAAGAATTAGAGATTCTCTTAAAAAGTTTAACATAAACGTTAACTTTAAAAATAGTCATAAATTAGAAAATTATTTCAGCAATAAAAAAGAGAAGGATGCAAAAGAAAATTGATCTAATGTAGTTTACATGATTAATTGCAAAGGTTCTAACAAAATTTGTATTGGAGAAACCTGTAGGAGATTAAAGACACGAATAGCGGAGCACAAAAGAGATTGTGAAATCGGTAATAATAAAACTGGTCTTTCGCAACATGCTTGGACTTGTAGCCATTTTTTCGATTATGATTATAACAATATTAAAATACCAGTGAGAGAGAATAGCTCTCATAAACGTAAATTTCTCGAATCAATTTTCATAAAAAAATATTTTGACATTGGTATTAACTTGCAGTCTGAAAGATGGCATATCAATAAAATTATTACCAATGCATTCTAAATTAATAACGTTCCTTTTCTTTTTTAAATTCAGACTTCTTGGCGCGCTCACTAGATGTATTACGTTCTTGCGTTCAATCTTTTCTGTGGGGTGCTTATTTCTATTTACTTTTTACATATTCTATGTTCTAACTGTAGCTTCTGTTTTATCAATCAGCTGTTTTGATTATTATATCCGTCATTAACTAATATAAACTTTAACCCGCTGCCTACTCAAATGACCGTTATTGTCACAAAGCCGTGTTGAAACGTCGGCACTATGTATCAACACTTTTATTTAAGATTGAAATAAAAGTTTAATTTCTACATGAACGGATGACCAACAAAATTCTTTCATTTCTCTAGATAGAGAAATTATCTATACCCTATCATAAAAATATATTTCTCCAGGTCAGCGACACTTACCACTAATAACTAACCAGAACCCCAACCCGCAAAAAATCATTGACACACTTCCAACTCGAATCTTAAGAGATGGTTTTCCCTCAGTCTTCACACATCTCGGGGATTCCCCCCAACTCTAACCGCGTTCCTCGACCCGCGGCTCGTTCGGTGATAGCCCTCGAAGCCGTGGTTTTCTCCAGGTGGTAGCGTCTATCGCGCCTGCGTGAGAGAGCGCCGCGACGCGTCGGCGTCGGGGGCGTCGCTCCGTTGACTCGACGCTTCGAAGGTCCTCAGGCCAGGCCAGTATCAACGGGAGCCGTCGAGAGGGCCGATCCTCCACTTCCCCCCAATACGGCGGAGGGATGCTCTGTTATAACAAACCGCTGCCTCACAGGAACACGGTGACGAGGACCCAGTGCCTCATCCTACCTCTCCCATCCTAAGACGTCCTCTCGTTTCCGTGTTCAGGACGTCGACAGGAAAAAATGGGGCGTACGCGAACCGACGAGCCGCGGATCGATCGTCAAATAACTTCGTGCTAGCCTGACTGCTACTAAAACCCTTCAAGGCAAACTTCTTTTTCTTCTTCTTCTTCTTCTCTCGTCTTTCCCTTTGCCTCATATTTCCATCTTCACCAACTATCCTCCATTTCCGCCTCTTTTCTGCCCCACTGATTAGAGGTGACTCCGATCCAGTGATTTCGAAAGAGATGAGAGCTGATGACCTGGACTCTTGATGATATGAACTCTTTATCGTCATGTTATTCAGGTTGAAGTTGATGAACCCTTAAGGTCCTTTTCATCAGTGAAAATTGGAAAGTGTGTCACGAACTAGCCTCGAGGCAGCGGTGAGGTTAGGTTGCCGAGGGTAGAGACCCTCCATGTGAAGCGACGGGAAACGCGGTAGTGAAGTGAGTGTGTCCTTTTCCGAGTGGGTACCTTCATTGTGGAATTCAGTGTCAATTTCGAATTACATATCAGTCAAAGATTCTGTCCTCAGGAAAAGCTTCCATGGTCAGAATTTCGCCATCAAGGAAGGATCTACTCCCTGTGAAGAAAGTAACAAGATGGGCCAGCTAACCTCCCCAATATCCACTTTCTCTAAAGACATCTTTTCTTAAAATTTTTATGATTGGACGCACAAAGAAGGCGCTTGACCTTTTTGGAGGTTAGGTTGAGGAAAATGTCTTCTCGTGACTTGGGGTTGATCCTCTTCCTGATCCCGCTTTTGGGCCAGGCTTTGGCCTTTGTCCTCGAGGGATCTGCAACTAGCTATGCACAATTTCGGAAATGGAATGCAGCTCTGAATGGTACCCTGGAGTTTGAGTTCAAAACAGAACAGGGAAATGGTCTTCTGTTGTATACAGATGATGGGGGTACTTATGACTTTTTTGAGGTAAAACTGGTGGAGAGTGCTTTGAGGTTGAGGTACAATTTGGGAGGTGGTGCCCAAATTGTCACCGTTGGTCGGGACCTCGGGGATGGTCACTGGCACAAGGTGCAGATCACTAGAAACAATGAGAATACAACCCTTACTGTTGATGGGGTCGCTGCGACCTCGACTTCTAGAGGAAAGGAGTTCGAGTTCGGAAAACTCAATGGAAATTCTGATGTTTATATCGGAGGCATGCCCAGTTGGTACAACAGCAAACTTACACTCTTGGCACTACCGAGTGTCATTTTTGAACCCAGGTTCAATGGGGTTATTAGGAACCTGGTCTACGCTGATGGGAACAACTTCGTACCCAGGAGGCAGGAGATGAAGAGTCGAGATGCTAAGGTAATTTTGTGTTGTATTTTTAAAATAATGTGAGGTTTTTCAGTTATTGCAATAAACCAACCTTTAATGAAATTGTTTCCTTTTGCAACAAAGCTTTAAGAAGAATGTGCATACTCTAATTCCTAGGCAAACAACAATGGATTTTAAAATTAGATATGGTGTTGCTGAAATTTTAATGAATCATAAGGAAGCTTAATTTCTGGTTTGATCTTTAGAAACCAGTTTTGCAAATGTAAGACATGTTTAGATGGTACGACAATTGATCTGGTGAAGTTTGTAGATGCTACAACACTATCTGTTAATCCAATTTTTAAAGAAACTTAACCAAAAATGAAACAATGAATTTTTAAATGTTGTTGATATGGTAGTTTCCGATTTGGTATTGTTAAATATGATATGTTAGACATGGTATTGTTAGAAATTACGACCTGTGAAGAGGAAATAAACACATAAACAAGTTTACATGGAAGAATAATCTAAAGATGATTAGAAACGTAAAGATTTTTGTACTTGTACTAATGATTAGTCGTAAGAAGTGATTAAATATGATGATGCATCCAATCACGATTAAACATTAAGAATGATTTCAATTACAATTAAACCTAAAGAATTATTCCAATCACGATTAAACATAAAGAATTATTCCAATCACGATTAAACATAAAGAATTATTCCAATCACGATTAAACATAAATAATGATTAGACATAAAGATATAGATGATTCTACATACCAGCTAAGAATAAAAACTTTTCATTGGTCATAAAGTTACATTAATAACCAAATGTAATGAGGTAGATAAGCCTAATTTTAAACCCGAAAATTGAAAAAATATACTGAAAAAAAAATATTTAATTCTCAGGTGGAAAAATTTTATAGAATTTATGTAGAATGCATTCTATAGAATCCTCACAACAATTCTACTCAAATTTCTATAGACTTCACAAGAATTCTACAAAAATTCTAGTCCAATTTCTATAGAATTTCATATAGTATTTCTTAATTGTCGAATTCTTGTCCTTTTGGAAAATTTCTTCTATTTTCATGAACTAAAAGATAAGAGAATTTTAAAAAACTCCAACGAGACCTTTCTTCAATGTAAATGGTGCCGGGTCCTTTGAGTAGAATTATTGTGAGGATTCTATAGAATGCATTCTACATAAATTCTATAGAATTCTTCCACCTAGATTAATAAATAATATTACACTACTTATATACTTCAGATCTCTTAAAGATATTACAAGCAATGTAAAAACCAAATATAAAAATACGAGTGGATGTTTTTCCCTGTCAGTAACATATAGTAGGTGAAAATAGTAGTAATATAGTAATATAGTAGGTGATATATTATGCTAGTAATATAGTAGGTGAAAAGGCTATCGAGGCTTATCTACAATATCAATCAATTGATGCTAGGGCAAGGGTAAATATTTCCTATTTAGTAAATCAGTGTGCTATAAACTGACATATCAACCAATCAATAAAATGTGCACACTTTCCTCTTAAAGGTGTTATTTCTTATCAATTGCATAAACACTTTTTACACATGACGTTAAACTTAATATATAATATTTCCAATCTGAGGTAAAATTTATAAGTAATAAGAGATTTGTTCCAAAACTAGTTCATCTTTTTAAAAAATGCCAAATTCTTCTCCTTTATTGGATTCTTTTTGAATTCAAGAAAAATTGATAAATCAGAAAGTTTTGCGTTACGCTGAAGATAGGTAATTCTATTGCAGCTGAAAAGAGTTTATTAAAGTCATATAAAGTTTCGGTACTTTGGAACTAGATTTACGAACGGCCTCAACTCAGCTTTTAAGGCTAAGAACGAGCTGATTGGTTGCTGATTTAACTTTTTGGTTTTATTATTACATTTATTTTCCAACTTGATTAATCTTTCTTTTAGGTTTGCAAAATATAAAATCTTGTAGTGTAATTAAATGAAATTAAAAAAAAGAAAATGTGTAGGGAATATAAAAATTGTACAGATGTATATTTAAAGTAGGAATATTATCCAAACATGAATTTTAAAATTGAAAAACATCAAATGGAGTAAGTACTTTTTCAATATATTTCCACGTTTTTCAAGAACTTCGATAAGATTCCAAACGGTTTTTACATTTTAATTACTGAGTAATTGTCCCAGTTTTCTCGATACGATCTGCATGGTTTAGGAATTCAGCCTCAACCTCAATTCTTTCTTATTTTAATTTTCAACCTCATTTAAAATCTCCATTTATTTTTCCATTAATTAACATTCTTTAATAATTCGTAAAAAAATTACGAAACAGTAAAATTCAGAAAATTTTATATGTCCGTAGTCCATTATTGTGTTCGATTGCATCGACTAAGCGAAAAATGATACCGTTTCGGGGTTAATGGATAGTCGACCGCCGTGAAAATCGATTGAAAAGTATGACTGCGTGCGAAGTATTAACCCTCGTAAATGCGGGACTTATTTTCTCCAGTGTGCACAATTTTCGTCGAGCGTCAGGGGTCGTTCGCCCTTTCGACTATACATACAATCGTCAGGGTGAAAAAAAACTGCCGACGCGGTGATAAATCCAGGTCAACTGTTTATATTGTTGCAATGTTGTCCCACGCTCGAAAACGACAGAAAAGTTATATGTCGGGATACGTTATTGTTACATGAGCAATAATACGTCGTTAAAGGCAGCGAAGCGTCCTGTTCCATTGTTGTTTTCCGCGGATTACAAATTCATCTCGAACAAGAAATGCACCTCACAATATTTATGCAAAAACTGCTGAGCATCAGTGTTAAATGTGAAAGCTTCACAATTTTTCTTCAAAATATTCAGTGATGTGACATAAATAATTTTAAAAAGTACAACATTTTTAAATCTAAGAAATAAAAACCTCAAGCGGTTAAATCTTTTTTTAAACATTTCTGCTCTACTTTTTATGCAGCACAATATTGCTCGACAATTGCAGCTGGTGTAAAAGAAATGTTGTTGAATTTGTGCTTTAAAAACTGAAAGTCGTAAAAAGTAAAGCATCTTTATTTTCAAAGTATGAATAGAAGAGATATTGTAACGAAATGAAAGTTTTACAGTGCAGTAAAACTGAAATATAGGACTTGATTTTCATACTGGATCTGAAGTCTCCCTGAATCCCTGGATTTTGCTTTGACCAGTGAAAAGTTTTACACTCAAATTACAATATTTACGATGCTGTCGAGTTTACAGGAAAATTTAGCTAGTGATAAAAATAATTCACCTGAGATTCAAAGCTCCTTCCATTTCCCTAAAATTACCCTATTAGAATTTGTAATGCCTAAAAGTACGTGCAATTGAAATTTATATTATAAATGAAGAAGAATTGATTTCACACAGAAAAAAAGTCTTAATTTTAGTCCAAGAAAAGTCTTCTTTTAAGGTGTGATATAAAGTAGACCAATTCCGCTAACAGCTAGCCTTGAATAGAAATCTTCAAACTAGCTGGATATAGAACTAAAAGTTAGCTCCATTATGGATTAAAAACTAGTCAGTAGCTAAAATATGAGATTGAATTAAGCCATTGCATCGACTAGAAGTTAGTCGCCAGCCAGACTGGGGATTGTTTTAAGCTCAATGCACTTACAACTAGCCATATACTTGAGTATTGTTTTTAGTTGAAGACATATAAAGACTTCTTTCAAGACGGTTTTCGTGATTGGTTTTAGTCATCGACTTAATTTAAGTCAAAACTAAAAAGAAGACCAGTGTAGAAGTAAGACTTTTTTCCTGTGCATAGCAGTAATGTTTGCGAAAGAAAAATTAATAATGAATTTTTTAAAAGATACACTTTTTCCTTCTTGAAAATCATTTAGATTTTAATAAGTGAAAACAGGAAAATGTGTATCCAATTTTTAAAATTAATTTATGAAATTCGAAAAACTGACAAAAGTTCTAAGCTTTAAGTCCGAATATTATTAACATTAATTAACAAAGTTTAAGAAATATGGAACTCTGGAGATTATATTAAAAGTTGTATCTAAAGGATCCCGCACCAAATGTACAGGAATTGGGCTTCGGTGAAATTGGCTGGTTCTATAATATTTTTTAGTTCAAGTGATGCTGATCAAAAAATTCTTATACCAAAAGTCGATTCTACGGACAGTTTTTTGTCTAGCTAAACGCTAAAAAGTGAAATAAAATAGTTCAGGAAATGGGTTTTGGTCAAATTGGCTGGTTTTTTAGTTCAAGTTATGAGTTCTAATATCAAAAGCCCATCTTGTGGACAGTTTTTTGTCTGGCACAGATTTAGGCTCTTTTTCTAAGCGTTTTTCTACGTAAAAAAGTGATTTTCAAGCTGTGATAGACAAAAAACTGTCCATAGAATCGAATTTTGGTATTAGAATTTTTTGATCAGCATCACTTGATCTAAAAAATATTATAATCCAAGCCAATTTCGCTAAAACCCGATTCCTGTGCATTTGGTTCGAGGTCCTTTAAAAACTAAGTTCATAAATTAAATTTTTTTAATCCTGT
The DNA here is from genome assembly GCA_037177015.1 of Euceroptres primus. NCBI lineage: Eukaryota > Metazoa > Arthropoda > Insecta > Hymenoptera > Figitidae > Euceroptres > Euceroptres primus. The sequence continues at coordinate 16,807 of JBAGKK010043258.1, read as the reverse complement.
AGCAGCGTATGTAGCAAATTTGCTGTGTTCGAAGGATTCATATTATTTTTAATAGTTCTACCAATTTTAATTACAGAAATTCTGAAAAAATTTTCAGGCATTGTTGCGTCATAAGAAAGGTTTTCATTTACCCCAATAAGAAAGGTTTTCATTTACCCCAATAAGAAAGGTTTTCATTTACCCCAACTAATTCTAATCGTACTATAAAACGGAAGTGGACGAGATTTGATTAAACGACATCTACGAAATTAATAGTGAAATATTCATCCCTCATTCTTGAAATAAAGAGATATGTATCATTAATTAATTATAATTAAAGCAGTAAACTATTAGTGATTTTTTTTAAAAAGAAGATAATACTAGACCTGTCCGAAATAATGCGTCAAGACTGAATTGAAAAGAACATCATATAAAAAAACGACTTTTAACTTTAACTTTTTAAAAACTACGTCAGACAATTTATTGATGTAAAATCTCCCGATGTTTTGAGATTTGGCCGATATCCTCTTCAGGAGAATATCTATATACGGGTGATTGCCAAAAAGTTGACCATTTTAAGTCCCTATCATTTTTTATATATCCTGTGATTAATTAATTTTTTCTAAATATATCTGAGCAAAGTACTCACACATCAGGGCACAATTCAGGAAAGTTTCAAAATTTTAGACCACTTCGTTTAGAAATTATAAATAAAAATGTTTGAAAAAAAATGTTACGCGATGTTCCAAAATACAAATTTAGAATAGAAAACTGCCAAATATTATCAAAAATATTTTCTTTAATAATTTGAGCTTATGAAAATCGATTGAAATTAGTTGAAAAAGATGATTATGGAGTGATAAGTTGAATATTTTACAGTTAAAATGCGAAAAATCGCTCCAAAGTCTGCCCCAAGTTTTGTGTCAGGTTTTACGATCGTGATTCAAACTAGTCAAAATACGACGCAGATTTGTTAATTTTAGGCTAACGAACATTTTCATACAGTTGAAATTCGATTCCTCATCAGTATTTTCAAATAGCAGTTAATAATAATCACTATTTTTGCACAATACGTTTTACAAAATGTCATATTTATCGAACTATTAGTTTAAAATTTTATTAAACGAAAAAATATATTGAAGATGTGCAGTCAATATCAAATAAATCGCGCAATCACAGATGTTTCCCATATTTTAAATAATTTTTACCTGTTTTTGGAATATTTTGAAAAGATTCTTCAAATTTTTATTTTGTCAAGGTCGAATGTCATACATTGCGAACTTAGTGATTTTTGAGGTCAGGGACGTCCGTCATTTTTTCCTCTCAAACTCCCCGAAAATGATTTCCATTCCTAAAGTTGTACGTCAACTTCCTATGCATTCACATTACTTGAAAACATTCAGAACTCAAGTAAGACTCCACGCTTATTACGCAGAAATATAGATATAGGAGTTATTTTCGTATAGAATTCATAACTATCACAAATATATTCCTTGATCTCTCTATTTCGTTTTTTCATTCTCTCCTGGGTTGGTCGACTTTAAAAAAATATATTTTAGGCGGCATGGAATAATTATTTTTTTCGAAAGTTTCGTGGTCTAATATGGTCAACTTTTTGGCAATCCCCCATACATAAAAAAAGTAGTAAACATAGTTCGCAATTTAGAAATAAATCTTTATAAATAGGTCAGAAATATATATAAATAAATATCTTAAGACTCACATTATGATCTGACTATAATTTTAAATGTTCAAATTGGAAATTTTTCTAATGTGGACACTTTTAAATACCTAAATATTTTTATTTGATGATGATTTTGTTCTTGAATTCAAATCCTTTACACCACCTATTTAAGTAAATTTTTAGTATTTCAGATTTAAAGAGTAGATTCATCATCATCCCTAATTGCGAAACCTTAAAAAAAGTCATTATCACAAGGGATTTGGCAGCATGACTTGAAGATTAGTTTGGCCTACTTTTCTTTTATTGCGTCTGCGATTTCGAGGCGAGACGAGAAACACGAAGGGAATCCATCTTCCCCAATTTATCGCAAAATATTTTCTTATTTCCATTCTTGGAAAAATCGTTACGTGGCAATAATAGGGGGGGGGGGAGGTTGGAAGGCTCTCATTCTCTCTCTCTCTCTCTCTCTCTCTCTTTGCATCTTTCTGCCTGTCTCTTTCTCTCTCTAGCTTAGGATTCTAGTAATAGCGAAGACCGAAGAGGGAAAGTGCTTTATTCAAGCGAACTGCCGCGCCGTCCACCCTTCCGTGTCTAGACTGCTGGGGTAGCTTCGAGTTACATAAGGCAACGTGTATAGAAGAAAGAGGGTTAGAGGGTTGAGGTGGCGTAGAATGAAGCGAGGCATTGGATCGTTTTCAAGTGCACCGTACACATCGCGTGCCGCATTCGTGCGTAAACTTGCGCGATAAGTATGTTGCCAGAACAAATGTCTACAGCTTTTTGCTTTCATCACCCCTGAGATTATTGTCCCTGCTCACTCACTAAGTAAGAAATTAGCTAAAGGTCATTTGCAACGAAAATCGATAAAATCTTAATCTATATTCACACTATTCACATTCATAATCTCATACAACATTATTATTTAAATCTTCATTCATTTAAGTCATTTGATTCTGTAAATTTATACATATTTGAGAGCAGTATGATACTTTTAATGCATTCGTTAGATTCAATTACATTCCTTCAGTTTTATATTCATAATATTCGTTTATTTAAGAATTGAGTTGAAGGATGGCGTTCCAAAAGGGCATGAGCACCATTTTTACAATTTTTCAAGAGAGACAAAAACGTTCTCAAAAATCGAATTTTCAATTTAGGAAAAAAATAAAAACTAGCTCTCGAGACACATCAGTGCTGAATTGAAGCGTGAAAAGTTTGATTAGAAAATGTCATTAGGTTCCGAGAAAATGGAGAGAGAATATTTTTTTTTCGCTGAGGGCGTACGTTTTCTCAACTTTGACCAGTGATTAAGAATCCAATTTTTAATTTACAAAAAAATTGATTTCTATTTAGTGAGCTTACAGTAAATCGTGGGATATTATTTTCATTTGCATCGTTATTACTTTCATCTGAAGTGGATCATTTATTCTATTGTCACAGTCCTTTGTATTTTGATTTCTTATTTTGCTGCCGATTAAAATGATACTTTCGGATTTTCTGTGATGCTGAATCGATACAATAAAATTTCGATTGGAAAATGTCATTATGTTCCGAGAAAATGGAGGGGAAATTTTTTTTCCGTTAGAGATGCACATTTTTTAAACTTTGGATGTTGAATAAAAATGTAATTTTCAATTTAGAAAAAACACAAAAATTTTCTCCCAGAATACTACAGTGCTGAATTGAGACGTGAAATGTTTGATTGAAAAAAATCATTCAGTTCTAAGTAAATGGGGGTGAATTTTTTTTGCTCGAGGCGCTTGTTTTCTCTAGTTTAGGCGATATAACCTCTAATTTTCAATTCAAAGACGCAAATGCAAAATAGATTTGGAGTTTTAAAGTTGAAAAAAGTTCCAAAATGTTGCAAAAACTTGAAAAAAGTTTTTTAACGCAAAATTTTTTGAAAAATTGCAAAAAAATTCTAAAATTGACATTATAAAAAAGCCTTTTGTCACAATGTGTATTGCAATTTATCTGATTTTTTGAGTGAATAATAAATAATAATAAATAATAATAATAATAATAATAAATAATTGAGTGAATAAATAAATAAATATCACTTTAAAAAAAAAGGCGCTTGTGCCCTATTGGGCACAATAGGACAGAATGCCACCCCTCAGTTATCATTAGTATCAAAACTACATGAAGTGATTTACACTCGAATCTCGATTTAATATATCCCGGTTTACGATGTTCCTAGAATTTCGTTCCAGGGAACTCCGTATTTGCGCGGGTCGAAAAATAGAGAGGAATTATGGTCGTCGAATAGTAAAGCAGTACCACAGTAACAGAGCGAGCAGTATCAATTCGTATTTTACATTTACCTTTGAAAACTCGTTGAAAATTCTTTTTTCATTAATTTTTCATCGCTATTTAAGAATTTTCATCCCTTATGGTAAAAAATTTACATGCGTACATAATTCAGTTAAAGAATTCATATTATACCTACATAATTCATATTATTCCGACTGAAAGTGGTTCGTACGGCCCTGACTGTTTGTATTCAGAAGCGCTCAAGGACTATTCCGGCTTAAGATAGGCAACGACCAAAAGCCATATTAAACCGGGATTCGAGTGTATTCGAAAATGTAAAGAGGATCGAATACTATTTTTAAATTTTAAATGTAATACCATTTTATTTTTAACTTTATGGGTCAATTTAATTCTTCCTCCAATTAAAAAAATTAATTTATGATTTCAGAATGAAACCAAACCTACCAGTATTGTAAAATATTGAAAAGTAAAAAATTTAATTAGAATTAATTATATGTGACGTGGAACCAAGAAACCCACCGAATGACCGAAAATGAGTTTACGAGGAAAAGCGGATCAAAGTGAAAGGAAGATGAAGGAAGATAAAGGGGCCCTCGTACAACTTTGAGCTCCAGAAAATTCAATTTTGATCGTCGAGCAATGGGGATTTTTTTATTCGATAGGGGAAATCTTCATTATTCAGAATCAATAAAAACCTGAAAATCGATTTTTTAGGTCATCCGATGTGTTTCTACGTTCCACGTCACATATTATATTGTAGGTAATCCTTTTATGATAAAACAATAGCATATACCTGAATTGGAATCTACCTGATCAAATTCTGTTAATAAAGGATATTTTGTGAATGCTTTGAATGTTGATTAAAAACATTCAGGCCTCTATTATTTTCAGCATTTTCAAGTTTATCCTTCTTATTTTCCCGGAGAAAAGATTAATAATATTACGTTGTAATACAAGTGCAAAAAGGCGGACATTTGATGAAGGTTGTGAAGTTGGCTAAACGAGCCGGAAGCAAGTATCACAGGCACACGAGCCAAGCCAAGTGTGCCTGTGATACGAGCTGTAGGCGAGTGTTGTCAACTTCACAGGATTCGTCGATGTCCGCCTTTTTGCAGTCGTGTCACATTATACTTTTTGTAACGAGTGCACAAACGTCCACATTTTTGTCCATGGAAAGTATACAAGTACCCATATAACTGAGCACTACTAAAAAATGGCTAACCGTAATTTTCATTCGACAAATAAGACTAAATTTTTCCCGACAGGCGGTGCGTTGATAGGGCTCCGTAGGTAACTAAAGTATCAAAAAAGCGGGCGAAAAGTCCGTAGCGTGTGAAAAAAGTATGCGAAAAAAGTTTCGTATGCGCAGAATTTGTTTTTCGTATACCTAATCCAAAAGCGCCACTTCTCGTATACTTTCCATTGACAAAAACACGGACTTTTGTGCATATGTTACAAAAATTACTTTTTAAATTAGACTGCTTTCAGTTGTAATGATTTTGCAAGGTTCAGATTTGATAAATTAATTCTGTATTGAAAGTTCAGGTCTTTTATATAAACAAATAAAAATTTTGAATAAAAAATTTGAATTTGATTGACGAAGGAAGACAAAGGGGCCCTCGTACAACTTTGAGTTTCAGAAAATTCAATTTTGATCGTGGAGCAATGGGGATTTTTTTATCCGATAAGGAAAATCTTCATTATTCAGAATCAATAAAAACCGGAAAATTAATTTTTCGGTCGTAAAGCTGGTTTCTTCGTTGCACGTCACGTATATTAATTTTTTACTTAAAATAAAGCTTTTAAAAATTTCATACACTGATTTAAATTGCAAATTGTAGATTTATTATTAGAAACTATCAAACTACTTATTGCATGAATTTTCATTAGAGATACTGCTAAAAGTTGTAGAAATCGATAAAATTCTTAAACTGCAAGGTAAGAATAAATTGAATATTGTTAATATTGATGAAGGAATTTTAAAGAAACATGAAACTCTAGATATTAATAAAAGATCTAAATTGAAAACGCAACAGACATTTGATTCAGTAATTTAAAATTCTAATACTTTTTTTAAAGAATTTTTAATTGCAGAAAATGCTAATCTCTTTATAAATTAAGGGATTGGTATGCAAATATTTTCTGATAATAAAAAGTCTTTTTAAATTCTTTAAAAATTACAGTTTGGTTTTGGTTTTATTATACAAAATATTTCAACCCCTCGTTTATAAATCAAGAACATGAAGTTCCAAACCCCTAGTCAGTCCTTCTTCAAATTTACAAAAAGTGATGTAAAACATAGAAAAAGAAAAGTAATTATGCTCATTTTAGCTTGGATCCAAAGTCGCTGGAATGGGATAGGTTCGTGTCGGTTTTGCAAAGAGTTCAACGTTAATAGGGGTCATTTAGTTGCGGCAATCTTCACGCCAGTACTGTTCGCAATACGTGGTTAGCGCAGCTACTTCTCTCCTCGAAATTGCAAGGCTCAATTTCTCAGTATGTAGGAGGTTCTCCATCTCAATTATTTCTTTCCCAGCCGGCTGCAGAAGATATTTATTCAAATGAATTTCAACATAGCGAAAAACGCTCAATATTTTATCCCTCTCGCGAATACTGTACTCTTCTTCAAACAAGAAATTTGCATCTTCAAAACATGCCATTTAATATCCTTCACTTAAAAACATTTCGTTATTCGCAAATGTTCAAAAAAAAATGCAAAAGAATTCGTTACTGCATTTCTTTTCATAGAGAGTAAATTAATAAAAGTAAACTTTAATAAAGACCTAGTGAGGGTATTTTTTTTATCATATTTTTTTTATTGCAATTACTTTAAGAATGCGTAATAATTGTCAAAGAGATCGCCGTTTTTTTAACCAGATGAAATGTAGCAATGTTTACGGCAGAGACAGAAAATTAATTCACTTTTGCTGCGAGTCTAGTGCTCTTTGTGGCTACTGCTACCTCCCATTTAGTCAGTCTTCATTCAAATGAACACACGGATAGTCATTCTGACGCGAACAATATCCAAGCTCGACGGATTTAGTCCTTAATTAAAAAATTTTGCAATTAAAATTGCCAACCGCTGAACGCACATTCTCATCATTGCATTATTATTATCCCAGTTGAACTTTTTCCTCTGTGACATTCAGCGAAATAACTTCACTTCCCAGTGGAAAATATTCGTACATTTTTCGGAGATTGTTAATAACGAGTTTTGTAATTATGCTTCGGAACTGCTAATTAATGAAATCATATTCTATAATTATTAAATTGGATAATGAAGTTTTAGAACACTTTCAGTATTTTCAATTGAATTTACACGATTCACAAAAAATTATACAATTTTTGTAAAATTAAAAAAGTAAAAAATAATATTTTTCAGAGTATTTGATAATATTTTCCCAAGTGGAAAAATTATCCATAATCTATGCATAATGAACTATGGATAGTCACTATGCAAAAAATGATGCACAAATTATGCATTAAATGTTGTAAACAAATGACAACTAGTTTTCAACTGATTCCAACATTTCGATACCTTCAGATTTATTGAATATGCATAATTTATGCATAATTTTTAGCAGAGTGACTACCCATAGTTCATTATGCATAGATTATACATAATTTTTCACCTGGGTTGGAAGGTCTGCAAAAATAAATGGAGAAGGCAATCTTTGAGTGATTACGTGTAACGAACGAAACTTGTTATCCAATAACTCTTCCTATTTTTCATTTTCATTTAATGGGTTGCGACTCTAGGGGGCTTGTGAAATAATTTTTAAAAAAGTATCGAGTCCTGGCAGACATGCGAGGCCGCGTAGAATATCGATTTATTGAGTTAATGCATGCGACTGCGTACACACGGGACAAAGTTAACCGCTTAGAATATAAAGTGCTATATGAGTGTCGACGCGGATATGGATTTTTTATATTCAGAGCGCCTACCACGAACAGTGAAAATCGACAATTTTTTATGCAAACGTCGACTAACGTTTATTTACGTTTATTTTCGTGAATATCGTATTGCAAACGTTAATACCGTTCTTCTCATATCGAATAAAGACATTATTTTGATGAAAGAATTGAAACTGAGGCTGAACTACTGCAATTTTTTTTTTAATTTAGAGCTTCTTAAATAAATTTTAATGGATCGATAATAATAATAATAATAATTTTTTAATCGTTAAAATATTGGGGCGTATTTAAAAGATAGAAGTTTAAATTCTTCATTTCTTCAATTTACTCTAATTATTCTAGTAATTCGATTTCACTTTTCCTTAATGACAGGAAACCGCGGAGATGGGAGGTAGTACAACTAAATTTGAATTTGAAGAGCGGAAATTTCCAAACCATTGAAATATGATTCTGAACTGTACCTGAAGCGGAAAGCACCCCTCGATGTCCTCAATGAGCCGAGTAACCTACCCTTTTTGACGCTCTCCCTCTGACAAATTACAAAAGTTAAATCGTAATGAAACGATCGTTACACACAATATCTTTTCTCTTTTCATCGCCTTTGTGCCAAAACAAGTCCCTTTGTCGCGAATTTCACTGCCAAGAACGAAAAAGGATGTTCTTCTTGGGCTTTCATGCTTTGCGGTAAATCTGATTAATTAGACCCATTTCAAGCCAAAGACAATTTCTTTCAGGGAAAAAAGTTTCGATAATTTTATTCACTTTAAAAAACTGAGTGAATAAGTATTTGTGGATAATTTGTTATCTACAAAATCAAATTATTTGGGAGGTAAATAAAATGTCAGATTTTTTAAAAATATCTATGATTAAAAATAGAAAATATCTAAATTGTGGGATCCGATTAAATCACGACTGAAATGGAGATAGACCTAAAAAAGAATATAAAGTGAAAAACCCTCGAAAGTTGGAATAAATTTCGAGGGTTATTGTCTTTCTGCTGCAATCAACGGCCGAATTATCCACAACGTTATTATTATATAACCTTTGGCTGAGGTCCAACCACTGTCGATTGCATCTTGCATGAAAATTTTGTTGACTTAGTTTAATTTTCTGGATTAACTTCTATTGGTCATTTCCAGTATTTTCAAAAACCCTTTAAGAACTAAATGCTAAATTAATTTAAATTAGAGCTTGAAAGTGTAGTTTATCAAATTTCCATTTAATTCTAGAGCTTAGAAGTATTTCCTACGAATTTAGAATTCTAAAATTAAAATGAATGTTCTAAATTTGAGTCCTTTGAGATTAAATATTTATTTTTCATCTCCCTATTCAAAAGTGATTACATATTTTGAAAACACATAATCAGACTTAAGCGAAATAAATGCGAAGTAGATTATGTTTTCAGTTCCTTAACGCTCGACATAATTTATTCTTCTTTCGACGTGACACCAACGTCGAATACACCTTTATGAATTATTTTCCATCATGAATAATTCAAGCCTGTTTACGGCATCCAACTATCTCTTCGAACTCACCAAAGTCCGAAGACTCGTGCACGGATAAAGGAGTATGAAAAAAAATAAAAAAGGAAAAAAAGTTTCAAGAAATAAGAGGAGAGAGTGGAAAAAGGAGTGAAGAACTTAAGGAGTCTAAAGATGTTGCAAGTAAGGTTTTAGAATATTTATGATCCGGAAACTCAACTACAAGTTTATAGCGGATAAGGGGAATCCCGAGACACTTGCTATATATCTACAGGAAACATTTATAACGAGGCTCTGAAATATGAGGAGAAGCCAATCAAGATTTTGTAAGCTTCTAAGGGAGAAAAATTACAAATTAATTACAAGGTGTCTAAAAGTTGGCCAAAATTAAGAGGATTTATTAATCTTTAGATTAAAATTCAAAAGGAATTTGTCTTGAGAACTGAAAGGAAAATTTATTTAATTTTTACCAGAAGTTTTCTTATATTACAGGCCATTGAATGAAATTTTGTGCTCTAATTAACCTCTATAGCCCTTTCTTTAAATCCTATCCTACCATTCCGTTTCTCATTCTTTTTATCCAGGAACACCTACTTATACACGACTCGCTTTCGTAAAAGGGGAATTCCGTTGGAAGCTCTCTTTTCCTATTCTAAACGAATCCATCCATTTGCATTAACCGACATATTTCTTTTATACCTCTGCTTACTATCCTTTTCCTCTTTTATAAACGGAACTCGTACTCTACATATTTATTCCAGCAGCATTAAAAGGAAAATTTTTTCTTTCAAAAGATAGGAATAATAAAATTAAATTAAAGCGCAATTGTTTGTTGTTTTTAACGGCAAACAGATCAAGCAAATGCAAATTCTTGTTTATATTGAAACTATTTCATAACTTTGAATTCAAAATTATTTTTAATAATTAAAAATAATTGTATTTGTTGACATTTAAGTCAGTAAAATTGTCTGTTTTATGATTTAAAAATCCTTGTTCACTGTTTCCTATTTTTAGCAGTTGTACTCATTTCCAAAACTGAAAATGGGAACGTGTTTCAATTCAAATAGAAAGCTAACAATCGTTCTGTGCCTTTAGAAAACATCTGAACCAAAAATAGCACCAGATAATTTTCCCCCAAGCACGTCATCACTTGAGTATTCAACGAAAATTGCTCTCTCATTTTTCCACTGACCAATGACAAATCGTTATTGCAAATGCCACGTGCTTTTGAATTTCTGCTTGAGAACCATGCTCAAATGGGATTTTACATGGACAAAGAATTTCGAATTTCGTTATGGAGACAAGTCCTAGCTATTATAATCCTGTTTTTATTAAAAATGATATTTTGTTAAATATTTATTATACGGAGAAATTATAAAGTTAAATAAGATCAAATTTAACCAGACATTATCTTTAGGCTATGCGTTAGGCTTTTTTGAAAACATTTGATGTTGTTTCACTCGAGATTTTCTTATTTATATTTCTATTTGAATTTATAGAGTAAGATTCTATTGTGACACGTTCAACAAAAATAGTTTAAGGTTTAAATTTTGAAGATTTAAGAAATCGAAATTTTCAGTTCATTATTAATGTTCAGCAAAACTTTGCTATTCCTCAAGCTTCCGCGAGTTTGAAATACTTTCAAAATTTACAAGTTTCCCTATTAGAAACCTACAAAGTTTGAAAGCTACGGATTCCCAATAACCAACAAACTTCTTAAATTTTAACAATCGTTATCTGAATAATTTAAATTGCATAATAAAATTCTGAACAAAACCTGAACTTTCAACCAACTTTATTAGTAATCATATAAATTAGTAGATTAAGTAAAATTTCGAAAATTCTTTACGACGGAAAGTTCAAAGTGACATAAAATAATCAACAGTTGAAGAACCAAGTATTAATTTTTTAGAATTCATTTTATTATTCCTTTATTCAAATTTTTAATATGATTTTGAAGGTATTGTTATTTCAAATAATTACTCTTTTTAAAAAATTTTATTGTAAATATTCTGAACAAATCATAAGAAATTTTCAATATTTTCACCAGATCGAAAGGCAGAATTTTTAAAATAGTATAAATCAGAGAAAATCTATTTTCATTTTAATGTCAACTTCCGTTTTATTTAAATCAGAAATCACATTGCATTCTGCCGATCTGCTTCAATTCTAGGTCACCACATCAATATTTCTTTTAAGATGCAGATGCACAGGTCGTCTTGAATTCCATCTCAATTTTCTAAGAAGATGTTTTGACTTTTTCATATTGGTTTTCTGGGCTTTTTGGTGATTTGAAGGCGCCGAAGAAGTCGTTATCAATTAGCTCGATTGACTTTGCGCACGTGAGAAAATGTGTATGGACTGATATATAAAACTTCATTTCTAGAAGCAATGGGGGAATTGAATCCACCAAGCCAAATGAGAATTATTGTCGTCGCTTTTCGAGGTGAAACCCGAAAAAGACTTAATCTCGAAGGGCAGAAAGGACGCAATAACCACTTTGAGAGGTGAACCCTCCTTGTCGATGAAATGACTCTTCTCCCGAACGTGATTGATTTCTGTAGGGTCGAGGTGTCGAAATTTCTACTGAAATGGGAAAACCTACAATTCTTTTTTTTTAAAAGAAAAAACTGATTTCCATTTTGTTATTCATATTTATATTTCGAATGATTCAGTGGAATAATTGGGTATTAATTAAATATAAAAATAAGAAGGCAAATATTGAAAGAATAAATGGATTAAAAATTGAAGAATTGAATTCTCAATGCATCTAAAGGCTTTCCTCTCACAGATTCTATAAACTAATTGGACAGAAGACTTCATAAAATTTTAAATCACGCCTGATTCGACCTCGAGATCGACGTGACCTCCAGTCGACCTAAAAAGGAACAAATCTTTTTTTCTTGCCAATAGCTTTCCCATTCGATTATATTCTCGCCAATTCCTTTTCAAGTAATTCTTTTCTGTTTGAAAGCGATTGGCGCCGCTTAGGCAGATTACTGGGAGTCACTTGGTTATTTGCTTGGTCGATAGGAGACTCCCTAACTTAAGGCGATTATCGAGACTCTAAAAATCTAAACAGAAACAATAATTGAAAATCGATTGGCCCCAATCGTCTGGCATGATTTCGCAAGTCATAAGCAAAGTCGTCAATTATTGGCAGCTTTGAATTTTAAAACTTTCTACACTCTACAAATTATTTCTGGAATTTAAAAAGTCCTTGAGAAATATGTAGGTTTTGTCCTTGGTGTATGAAATGATTTTCTAAATTGTAGAGGCCTGCAAACCATTTGTCGAACAAAATGTCGCCATTTCACGGAATTAAGGGTTTTTTCCGTAAATACCGGTTTCGCACGTTATTACCCGAAATAGGCAGGTACGTGACGCGAAAAACACACCTTTCTGAAATCGATTCCTAAATATCTCCTTGCACGAGGCAAGATTTCTGCGAAAATAGTTTCCCTGAATGTGGAGAGTTGTCGAAAGTAGGTGAATTTTATTTAGAATGAAAAATTTAAGTAGCTGATTTATTACTTCTTCATTTGAGTCTTCAAATTATTAAGTGTATTAAGTATATTATTTTTATATTAAATGAATAATTATATTTTAATACTAGTATATTATTCATTAATTAACCTTTTGATTAAAGAAAATATCTTCTTTAATAATTAAGATTGACATATACTTTAATATTAATAATATTATAATATTGAAATTATTTAAAATTTAAATTATTTAATTATTTAATTAAAGTTTTAATTACATAATCACTGTAAAAAGTCCTGTTTTAAGGGTATGTGATACATAATGACGTCACGAATTACCGACCAATTTTTTATTTACATTCAGCGGGTTTATCAAGAAAGAAATGCAAATATAGTGCTGAAATTTTGGGAAATAATAAATAATATATTTAGGCATCGATGCATGGTGCGTTTCAGTTTTTGTTTCGAAAAGAAAAATTTTTCAAAAATAATTTTTTTTTTCAAAATAACAATTAAATTCGTGACATTATGTATCAAATACCTTTAAGGCTAGATTCAGGTATTTAAAGAGAATATCTCAAAAATAGTCCCGGATTGTTCTGTTTTAATTCAATTTTACAAGAGACTGTCATTGAATCAAGCAATCAATTGTTTTGCATTGTAATTAACAGCAGGAAGTTATCGCAATTTTAAAACAGTACAGCTCGGGTCTAAATTAATTTTCATAAAAAAAAGGCCCAAATATAATAGGAACCCAAATTTTAACAGTGATTATTAGCATTAATGCATTTTTTAATTAAGGATTACAAAATTATACAAGTGAATGATTTAATACAATTTTTCTGTAAAAAACGGGCCACACTATTGCAACTCAACTGGATTTTTAGCACGAATAAAATTTTTCATGCAGTAACTGCAGCGGAGGCGAATGATCCAATTTCATTTTTACTCCTTAATTAACGTAATCACCTGCCATCATTTCCAAGAAACGAGCTGCTTTTCAAGTTATGATCTAACAGGCGATTATGGATTACGTTACAGAATTTTATATAATTTTTATTATGATTTTACTGCAGTGTTAAAATTATCATTAGCAGTGAGAATCAAAGTAATCGAAATTATAATTTATTTATTTTCAGTGTGGAGGCTTTCCCTGCGTCGAGAGTCTTAATCAACGCAAAACAGCAAGGGTGAGTAGTTTTACAATTTTTTAAAAATATTCAATAATTTTTAATAATATAAATAATATGCAAAGTATAAAATAGAATTAGAAATCAAATATACAATTTTTATGTTTTTTATATTTTAGAGGTATTCAAATTCACAGCCTCAAATTGATGTAAATTCATATTCTTTAAAAATAGTGCGTTGCAAAGTAAAATGCTTTCACTCAAGTAATGTTTGTTAAAAAAATAAATAAAGAAGACAGATTTTTAAATCTTGTATTTTTATTGCAACTCTATGGGTCTAAAATTGTTCAAAAGGAATAGGTTGCGGAAAGCAAACATTGACGTGCTACATTTTTAATGTGGAGACATTAATACGTATAATTAAAATCTGTTGCTTGGTTGAATTTCAAATAGTTGTCGAGAAATTCAATACAGAAAAAAGTTTACTAAAAATTTTTGAAATTGAAATATTTAAATCTGGAAAAATGTAAATTTAAAGTGATGTTCAGTTTTAAATGACAGTTGAAAAATGATTCAAATGACTCATATGACTCTCTAAACTTTAAATTCCAAAAGCTTCTACAATTTCAAATACCTACATCTTAAGTATTAAATTTTTAATTACAATTTACAACTACATTCAATATGTATAACTCGAATAATTTTTCTTACAATTAAAAGAAGTTGAATAAAATTCACCAAGCACATTCTTTTTACAAAAGGTAATTAAAATCAAATCTTGGAATAACATGATGGATGAATTTCACTATCAAAGCTCGCTCAATAATTCTCATATTACCTAACAGAACTGTAATTATTTCAATCCGTCGACATTTCGCGTGTCACAAAACATCGCAGCCTGCATAACTGACGGTTGAATTAAATTACTCGATCGAGGTTATATTTATAGGTGAACAAAATACTGGCCATTTCGCGAAACAAATATTGTTCGAAATCGTCATCATTTAAGCTCGTCAAGGCGCTTTATATGTGCATAAATTCAGCATTCTGAAATGCGTTGCATTGCACTCGCGTATGCACCATTTGTAATTAAGAGGCACTGGACATATGTGTATATATATTCAGGATCTGAATAACGTTGTTTACTTACCGTCTGTAGCAATGCATAACATGCGAAACTGTATTGCGTGATGGACACCAAATGTCAGGTGTAATGCAAAGACTGTATCAGGTGTCTTACACATTTGCTGTGCCCATAGAATATCTATCAAATTATTTTAAAAATAATTCATAATAACAATTTATCTATTAAGGGGTCGTTCAAAAAATACCTAACGCTTTTGGTATATCTGTGTCTCTCTCAGTTTCAAGAGAATTAAATCTACCTCTCCCTTGTTCAAGCGTTACGTAATATTTGAACGGCCCCTAATAATAATATAATAATTTTCGAAAGTTAATTTCCTTCAGTAAGAGTAAATAGTGAATACATAATTTAAAAGAATCTTAAACTTGAACAGTTCAGTTATCTGTATTTGGTAAAAGTTGTAACGAAAAAAGCTTCAAAACTTGAAAGAGATCCACCTATTTTATATTCTCTTTGCTTCTCATCTCATTTCCTATTTAACTTTTTAAAAAAACTTCAAAAAGAATCTCAAAATTATGAAAAAATAGGCGACCTCGTGCTTTAAACTTCTTTTAAGGTTTCGGTTTGCGAACGTGCTTTTCTCTTTTCGCGAATGCATTTCCTGCTTTTCTCGCTGAAAAAAAATCCGTTGGGCGCTTCTCCTTTGCGACACTTTTGCAACCAGCTGCAATTAATTTTTCTCTGCGGAAGTTGATCCAAAGTTTAATAAAACGGGTACGACTTTCTTCGCGTTTCTTGTGTGAGAACTTGGAGAGGTACTTACAATATTAGTTTGAAACTATTAAAAGAGATTAGCACTTCTGCCTCAGAATCATGTTGTACTTCTCAGGAGAAATAAAAATAATGGGAATAAAACCTCACTCATCGATTGAATCCGCCAGATGCAGAAGAAAGAACTACCTAGAAAATAAAAATAAATCGAAATCAGTTTAAAGAAAATTCACATTATAAATAAATATTTTAGTATTTGATTATATATTTAAAATTAGAGCTTAATAATATTTCCAAATTAAAACTTAATAATTTTGGAAAAAAATCGATTTAAAAGTTTTTCATTTCGAAAACGATTAAAGGTGAAGAATCTAATTTAAATAAATAATGAATTTCAAGCATAAAAGAGTTTCTTGAAGTATAGAAAACACCATTAAAATTCAAAATAAAAATTATACGATAATTTGCGAAAATAAAACTTCAGAGTTGCGCCTTGGGTTGCGCCATTTCCGGTCGAGACTGGGTCGACGTTCGCTTAATGGCTGTCGAAATTCAAATGCGAGTACACACGCCCCAGTCCACGTGCATTTCATGCACTTGAAGCTTTTCATTATAGAAAAGTGCTTCTTTTTCTACTTTTGAAACTTCCTTTTCTCAATTATTTAATACAAATAAAAACGATCAGTATAGTCACGCATAGTTTGAAACAATTTAATATTTTAATCGATACTACGACAATGCTTGAAATGAATCTGAAGACTGCGTCACAGATTTTATGATTTAGAAGGTCCAAATTCTGAAGATTTCTGAATATATTCTGAAGATTTCTGAATATATCCTGAAGATTTCTGAATACACTGGTGCCCCGGTTTACCAGGGGTTTCGGGGATAGCCTGACCCGAATGGCCTTCGTGAAAACCGGGAGTTTCTCAAACGTAAACAAGTCAGGGCTGTATGAACTATTTCTGTTTGATTTTTGTCACGAGTGAAAAATATTTTTTAAA